>JAJLUN010000003.1:67595-183256 GCA_030564365.1 Blastobotrys arbuscula | reverse complement strand
ATTAACATGATTTAGTGAAAAAATATCTCCACTTAGTTTTGATTTCTTATATACTGCAACATTTTTTATTGTCTAGGCTAGCATACGAATTAATAATTAGTAAATTGGAATATTGGTACCTTAATTAATATAAATAGAGTTTGTCATAAAAAAAAAAAAAAGACCATTGAAGCAGTTATATGAAAAAAAAAAAAAGAACAAAAAAAATATTATTTTATATCTAAATTGTTTTAAACGACCCCTGCTGATACTTAAAGAAAGTGGATTAAAAATTTCACCTCCAAAAGTTTTCTCTAATGGCCACGGCATAGAACTGTCATTTATCATGGTACTGGTAAACTTATCTCAAGCTCAAGCATGAGCATGAGCATGAATGTCTAGAAAAGAAAAATATACACTGGCGCCCCACTAATTTGGAGTATTATTATGCTTCCATGCTTATACTCTTTTTTAAACATTAATGCATTGTTACTTTAAAAGATTGTTTTCGCCCATATGACAAAACGTGTTAATTTAATGCACTGAAGTAGCGGATCGGATTGGACTAGATTTTTAGTTTAAAGTGCTGGGAGCACATTGTTGAACTACATCAGATGATGTCAAAAAAAAAAAAAAATAGAAGGGAGAGGGGGAGATGGAATTTTTTCTAATGCAGTATTGGGAAGTGGATTCCGATATCGGTCGCCGCACCCTTTTATAATTACCTAAGCCGTCGCCGCGTCTATAGATTAGCTAGTTTAGCTTTAAATTTTTACAAAGATCGCCAGATTTTGGTATTAGTTGATTATAGCAATAAAAAATGCACAAAAATGAAAATAAAAATAAAAAGGGGCTTTTTTAAGGCTAGAACTTTATGGATTGATGGAATACTATACTGAAGTTTTCACCAAAAACCAGGTTTGTTTTTAGAAAAGCGCCGACTTTGTAATTATAAATACGATTGGCAAATATATAACAAAAGACACGGGGGAGCTTTACATATACGTCAGTAGGTAGGTAATCTTCAAAACGAAGTCGCTTGTTCTTTTTGAAGTTCCAGAATCACCAGTCCTTGATGCCTACAACTGAAAAGTTCACCCTTCAAGAGTCGTCAGTGATACTTTTTTCGTCGTAATTAAACAACCACAGCAATTAATCTTTCAGATACCAAGCGCGGCCCCGTATTAAATGAATCGATGGATCTGCAACTAAACAAACAATAGTGAAACTATCAGATCTGGTTTTAAAATATGAACCGCTTCCATGGACGGGGTGCCTTGCACTTTTAAAACATTCGAAATTGCTTTAAAATACAAAATATGATGCATAACCGGGTTATAGCCACTACTACGTTGCTGGCCCAATAACATTAATGTTATAATCAAATCGTTTTCATACTATTAACTCGTTTTTTCGTCTTTTTCTATTCACAGCTGAATTTTTTGTTTTGTTTTTTTAATGTAAATTCTCGTGGTGTGGGTCAGAATTAATTTAAAGTTTTTTGGTATATATATATCATGATATAATTTTTTTTTTTTGGATACTTTCCTAAGACAGATGAAACACTTTTTTCCAACACTTTTTTTTTTTTTTTTTTGGCATTCATCGTGTACGCAATTGACACATTATTATCAGAATTATATAGCAAGTCTGTAGTGGATGATAGCTAACTGCGACAAATACACCAAAACTATCTTTGATTTGAGTGCTTAAACCCCACTTTGACATAGCTTTTTATGTGCAATCGCCAACCCCAGTTCATATTTTCAATTTAAGCAATCACTTGGAAAACTTTTACCATTGAAGATTAAGAATAAGACGTTTGTAGTTATAAATATATCCTGTATACGTTGTTACAAATCAATATAAAACAACTTTAAACTTTAAATTAGCTTACAAATCGATGCATGCATACCAACTCATCCAGCCAAAGAATATTTATGTTGTTGAGACACTAATTATAACCCAAATTTTGTATACACTTATAATAACAGCTTTAGGTGCCGGGCGCCGCTGCGGCCGAGGGGGGAAGGAGGGGGGTTGACCGGGTGGACGCATGTTTTGGTGCGGGTAGATACATCTGATGTCGTAGACGGAAAAGCATTGTTAAAGCGTATCAAAAATGGCAGATAATAGAGCTTAAAAAAACAAACCTATTGATTGTTTAACGTAATATTGTTAAATTTTAAGTTAAACTGCCTAATTGGCTGGTTTTAAAAAAGCAGAAATGCCTCACTCGCATTTTTTCTGGTGGTACCCTTTTCTGCGGTTTAGAAACGCGGGCCGAAACGTTTTAAAAAGTGGCCGGGTGGGGTTTGAAATTTGTCGCGATAAGAATAAAAAAAAAGTATACAAACAGTTCGCTTATTATGAATGGTGGTTAGTGTCCATTTAATGCGACATGGATACATCAACTGAAAATAATACGCAGTATGTATATATATCAGATATATATATATATATAAGAGTGGTGAATGAGCTTACATTTCTAACTATATTTACTAGAGAATCGTTTTGATAGATAAACTTTTTGGTCGGCATTACCAAATGCAAAAAAAAAAAAAAATTATTTAAGATACTAAAAGAGCCTGATTTTTGGAAGCGCATGCATCATACATATGAATATACTTCAGAACTTGTTTGATTCGTAAATAATATTTTAAAAACTCAAGAATACAAGGAAAAAAGTTTAAAAAAAAATAACAAGCCAATATTTTCAAAAAGTTTTAATTCCCTCTTATATTTTATCTAAAAGCCTTCCCTCCTTTTAATATTTATACCGAATTTCTACAGAATTGAATGGACATTTACAAAAAGAATTAAAACATAAATAGCATATAATCACTAAATAATAATAATAAATTTCATTATACATATAAAAACGTTTTTTATTCAAGTCAAGTCATAAAGGTTCATTATAATAAACGTTAGAAACAAAAATAGTAGTTAAAAATAAAAATAACAGCAGCACGTAAACACATAATAGTAAACAAAGAGCGTAACAAATAAAAAAGAATAAAAAAAAAAATTCAATCGCGATAATTAGCTATAACATAGTTATGGCGTTGCCAAGTTGTGATGAACGCTATGCAATTGTTCATCAGTAAATAAAGAATGCGCTGGAGGCGGTAACTGTTGAGAATGTGTATGTTGGTGATGTGGATGATTATGATGATGATGATGGTGATGATGACCCATTGGACCGGCAGGAGGACCTGGAGGACCTGGTAGACCCATTAAAGGTGGTGGTGGACCCAGTCCACCGATCGAAGGTATGCCACCGCCACCACCGCTACCACTTCCAGGAGCACTACCATATGGCGTCGTTTGTTGATGGATATTAAGTTGTCGTGCTTCGACACTAGCCCAACCTTGTGGAGATACTACATAACATAATGAACTTCCTAACACTGACGAAGCTTCGGCAACTCCAAACATATCTTTAAACTTCTTTTGACAGGCCACCGAGGTGATTCTCTTATTCCTCTCTCTAGTCAGTTCCGTACTAATATACTTCCATTTTGCTCGTTCACCGATTTCTAATAATTCGCGTAATGATTCTATATCTTCTTTATCCCAATAAATATTTTCAAGTTGACCGTTGGAGTTGGATGGTGGGGGGTTATTTGGGGTGGATGGGGCAGCAGTCGGCATTGGTTGTTGGTACCTTAGATGGCGATTAGGATCTTCCAGTTTGGTGGGTTGTTGTTGTTGTTGTTGTTGTTGTTGTTGTTGCAAATCGTTCCACTGTTTTGGTGGTTGGGGCGGTGGCTGATGATGGTGTGGGAGTGGAGGAGGTCCGCCGTGATGATGAGCAGGGGCGCTGGCACTTATAGTCGGTGGTTGTGCCGTTGGCGTTTGCTGCTGCTTCTTTAAATTAAATAGAGGTGATTCACTGGTATTTGCATTTACTGCATTTGGATTATTGGATTGACCGTATTTGGGACTATTGTTTTCTTTCCGGGTTTGTTCATCATCTAGAATATTTTGTAATGAACTCGGGCGTTGCGCTTGGACTGATAGAGGGAATGAGGGTTGATGGTGTGGATACGTGAAATTGAATGATGTCGGAGGTTGTGGTTGTGGTTGTGGTTGAGGTGGATCTTTTATTTGGCGACTAGGAGTGTTAGTATTTGAAGGAGAGTTGGAATGGCTAGCTGTGTTGGTTGATTGATGGGGTTGGTTTGTCGCCTGTGGTTGTGAATTGTGATTACTTATTATAGACTCTAAATGTGATTTAGGCGTTGATAATGAGGGTAAACTTGATGTGGTAGCGGTGGCATGTGCAGTTGTGGTTTGCGTTGTAGGTAAAGAAGCGGGATAGTAATTATAAGGAGGATGGTAAGACATGGTGGATGTCTGTGGATGGTATGGTAGAATATACCCTTCAATACTGTTCTATCAACCAATCGTAGAAAATCAATGTTTATCGATAAAATTAATCGTATGCGGTCGTTATTTATTATTATTATGTTCGTGTTTGGTTCGTGTTGTGCCTGATTCCTACTTTTTTAACCAAAGATTGTTTTTTTAAGAAAACAAAAAAAAAATTGTTGGTAAAGAAAGGGTGAACACCAGTTGTCCAAGTAGACTTGTTGGATGGTGTGTTGAAATAATTGTTTATTAACAATGGTTAAGAATTAAGAAATAAAAATAATTTTTTTTTTGTAGCCGTTGCCTATTCGTCTATTGAAAAATCCAAAATAAAAAAATAAATAAAAAAAAAAAAAAAAAGAAAAAGAGAAGGAAGGAAGAAAAAAAATTAAAATAAAAAGTTAAATCAGAAGGTTGGTAATAATCGCTAATAATAATAATAATAATAATAATTTGTTTTTTTGTTTTGTTGTAGTAGGTAAATTTTGCGGTTATGTTAAACTATCCTGTAGTACGTATTAAGAAAACACTTTTGGGTGTTTGCAATCATAAACCTTTCTAATTTCCTCTTTTAATTTAATTCTATCTTTTTTATTTTAAATATAAACCGATTTTATAGATCGAATCAATTGAACAAATTGAAGAATGTCCAATATTGTTTACCCTTTTTTGGATTTAATTAGTATAGTACTTTGGATTCCTCTTTTTTTATTTTTATGCAATACTTTCAAGAAATACAGGAATTGCCAGCTTATATGCTATAAAAATCTACTGTATTCCAGTTAAGTGTGTGTGCTCTGTTTTGTGTGTTTATGTGAGTTGAGGTACTGTAAAATTTAATTCAGGTGGCGGGTTAATTAATTTTTCTTTAAAAAAAAAAATATATATATATATATATTTATTTATAAAAAATTAAAGCTTGTAACAACTACATTAGACAATTTAGCACAATGCTGGGAGCTAGTAATCCGGCTTACGTGTATCGTGTATCCAGCTGCTAAGTTGATTTAGATAGTGAGATCATGTACACACTGACGGTAGGCCGTGTAGGTAGTGGCGGTTAAAATAATAATTTGAAAAATATCTGTGACTATTTGTGCTGAAATTCCAAGGGGGGAGGAGGGAAATAAATTTAAAGGCCTCTAGTTACATTCACATATATCCGGATGCTGTAGTGTTGTAGGAGGCGGGGAGAGACGTCAATTGTTAATATTTCCCCCCCCCCCTAGATCATGAATTCATTATAATTATGGCAGCGCCAGCGTAGGTGTATTGAACACCAAATTGATCGTTTCCATAAAAATCTTAGATTTTTTAATTAATAAGCCTTACGATCGATCGATCGATCTCAGATCTTCTGATACCTTGATACCGTAATTATACTTATAGGTTAATTGCTACCGCAGCGGCAGCTGGGGTAATATGAACACCCTGGCTCATTCTCATTCAAAATTTAAATTGGCATTGCCGCAGATCATTGTTGTTTATTTGTTTGTTTATTTATTTATTTACATTTTGACATCGCTCAGCAACCATTCCACATCTAAAATACTTTAGTTTCAGCGGCTTGCTTTTATATCCCATAAATGTTGTTGTTTTTTTGGGATTTATTGGGCCGTTTTAGATGCAGCTCTGGCCCCGGCCGGTACTGGATCACCGCACTTTCTAGCAAGCGTTGGCCAATTTATTTTATTTACATGTATCTTATACGCCGCTTGTACTCACTGCGCAACACCGCTATTTGGATTATTTTGAACCAGTCAAAGGCTTAACAGGTCCCAAAGACACAAGCCTAAATTAAGCTTAACTTGTCTATGTTGGGAGGGTTAATTAGATTGGCTTAAAAAAAAAAAAAAAAAAACTGTAGTAATGCACTACTGCGGTGCCATTACTAGGCTTAAAGTTGGTGGTGCCTTGAGAGTATTAACCCCTGTGTGCTTAAAATTGATTATCAACCAGCAACAAACAAAAAGTCCATAAAAAATGCTATTTTTTATCGAGCGGTTTCTATTTCCGATCCGTTTGTTTTCGGACCCTGGGAAACTACAAAAAAAAAATCAATTTTTTTTAAAAAAGATGAAAATTTTTATTCTAAACGTTGAGCTATAAAATTAACGATGTGATTTAAGGAATGTACCATTCAGTTGATAAGTGCTTGGATCAGAAGTAGTAATAAAATTAATCCAGGCTATGAGGTATGATTGGTTGTGTTAAAAATAACTTTCTTTCTCGTCTCCTTTTTCCCCTCCAAGCGTTCATTTATTCTAAACGAAGCAGTGAATAAGGGACTGTATGTAAAGCTAAAGAGAAAAAAAATTTCAAAATAAAAGTGGGAAATCAGGTTCAATTTATAGTTTTCCGATGGAGAGCAGTTACACGGATATTGTGACAATAAAAATTCGCAGTCACGCATTGTTTTTAGTTTTTTTTTTTTTTTTTTCACTTTATAGGCTAAGCTATAATAAAATTTTAGGTTGCACGCGCGGCTTAAATAAAATTTATTTATAATCTATTGTTCGGCGCACTACAACTCCATTGGCAGTAAAAGTGTATACCATCAGTCGTAAGCTTACAATGAATGAATGAATGATTTATTTTAATCTATGTTTAGGTATCAAAAAAAAAAAAAAGTTTAGAAAGAATTTGTTTGTTCAGGAACCAAGTTTTGAACCTTCCCTTTGGTGAAAAAGGATTTTAAATTATCCATAGTAGTTTGTTCCATCAATTTCCGAGTTTCAACACTATGAGTACCCATATGAGGTAACAACAAGACATTAGGAGCCTGTAACAAATCTTTTGAAACATTTGGTTCATTTTCCATAACATCCAACCCAGCAGCTTTAACTTTACCCGACTTTAATGCTTCAATTAAACTAGCTTCATCAATGATTGCGCCCCGTGCAGTGTTTACAACGACAACACCATCTTTACACTTGTCAAATGTTTCTTTATTCAACATATGTCTGGTATTAGCATTCAATGGTAGATTTAATGACAAAATGTCAGATTGAGCCAATAGTTCATCAAATGATACATATTCAGCATCACCTTCCAATTCTGGTGATAATCGAGATCGATTATAATAAATAACTTTGGAAAATCCAAATGGTTTGACCATTTCTCGTACAGTTCGACCAATACCACCCATCCCCAAAAACCCGAGTACCTTACCAGCGGGGTCGTTGGCTTCAGCAGTAGTATTAACCCAATTACCTTTATACAATTCTTGGATACCTTTACCGAAATTCCGAATTGCTCCTAGAATTAAAAAAACGGTGGTGACGGCAGTGGCTTCATCAACTGCACCTGGAGTGTGGGAGACTTGGATACCTCGATCAGTCATTGCTTTAGTGTCAATTAAATCATACCCTGCGCCATTGTTGGCAACTACTTTGCATGATTCTGGCAAAGCCGCTGTCAATTCTTTGTCGAAAGGACCAGTGGCAGATCCAGTGAATTTACAATAGATGCCATCGATATCATTGTATTTGGTTTTTAAATCTTTTAGAAATTCTTCGCGGTTTTTGGATTCCAAGTATAATAATTGACAGACACCTTCCATATCTTTTGGATTGGCACTCAAGTGGTCAATTGGCCCAGTGATTAATACTTTTGGTAGTGTCATTGTTGATTGTAAAATATAATCTTAAAATAAAAATTAATAAAAATGAAAATGAAAATAAGATGAAAATAGTGGAGTAATAAAAATAAAGTGGATATTGGTGGTGATTTATAGATTGTGAATAGATATCGGGGGCCTCAGATACTAAACGTGGGGGGTGGGTTGGGTAGATTGTAAGTGCAATCAGTTCTTTACAAGTGATAAGTTTTGGTGTTGTGGACGTTGCGAGTCAGAATATCGGAGAACCAGCCCGAAAAAATGTCGTCGGTTTACTTCATACCACATCCGGGTAACGTTTATTTATATTCGCGCAGCCACAATGTAGAATGGTAAAAAAAAATTAAAAAAAAAAAAGGCGGATTTGTTGTTATAGACGGAGTTCTTTGATCGCACATCTCCGCCGCGACAGGTGAGGCGCGTGAAGGGGTCTTGGAAATTAACAAATTTCGCATAAACGGCAACCTTCTCTAGTTTTTTTTTTTTTTTTAAGTTGTCAGTGATCACAAGTCTGTATAATAAAAGTTTAGTCTTTGAGATTAGCATTTCAAGCTATTAACCGAAAGTTAACACCCGCGATATTGACCAGAACGGGTAGAACGACCTCATTGCAATTTCAGTAAATTGATTTGGGTATTCAGTATTACAAAACAAAAATTTTAAGCCTTCAGAAGTTCAGTTGGTATCCGGATTATGAATTTGGTAACAAAAACCGTTTGAAAAGTATTATAAGTTATTTCTTAAACTATTGAGTTTATAGTTTATGGCTTTTTTTTTCGAATCTGGAGCTTATTACCATAGAGTTGGAGCTTATTATAATAGAGCCAGTTTATTACAATAGAGCCAGAGCTTATTATTTATGTAGATTGCCTTTTTCATACTGTGGAACTTATACTCTTCATCGTAATAATAAGCTTTGCAACTTTAATGATTACAAGTCAAAAGAATGAGTGTTTATTGATCATCGGGAGCTAATAAGTTCCGTTAGATGTATCGCAAATTAAATGGAAACTGGTGACATATTTATTTTATCTCATCTTCAGTGATGGAGTTTAAATTCGAATACGATTTGTTCAGTCTCCCACCTCCCAATTATTTGGCGGTTATACTATAGATTTGGACTAAGTAAACAGAGCTCTAAAGACGTTTTCCTCGACCCAAAGAATTGTCGAACAATATTATATCAAACGGAGCATGTTGTAGTAAACTTAATGATGGATCCAAGGCTATAGCATGTACCTCATCAATCAGACCTGCGTTTTATTGTCAGTGCAAAGAGTACACGGCCGTTATTGCACGCAAACTTCAAACCAGTATATACTTCTCCCCGATAATAAATTGTACCTGCCAGACATGAACACAACCGCTCAATAACTAAATTTAGCCTTTTTTTTTTCTTTTGTACATGTTTGAAATATGAACCAACTGTGTACTACCGCTGTAATTTTTTCGTACATATATGAATACACAATGTACTTCGATAATTGAGCACTAGCTTGCCCATCCTTTTACAGCAAGCAGACAACTGGTTCGAGAGCTTTCTTATCATTAAGGCCTACCTTTCCACTGATTCATGCCATTCAATGGAGATTATCCCTTTGGATATTAGTATAAGACTGACAAACTTTCGTGATACCCTAAAAAACGGTTGAACAGTTGCACTAAAATAATATATATATATATAATTCTTTAATATATTATTAAAAGTCATTTCAAAGACTTCCGGAATGAATTGTAAATCTGTTATTTCCAAACTTTCAGTGAATATTTTAGTTCAAACTGGTAAAATACAATTTTTGGTTTATGAGGAGAATAATTATTTTGTCAGATTGACTAAAATTCAAGTCGTGTCTGAAAAAAAATTTCATTTGCATAAAAAAATAATACATAAGTATCAATAATCTTATAAAGGGGGACAAGCATACGTAAATAATATTAAGAAATTAAAGGTCAAACAATCGAATATCCGAATAATTCGAAGAGACTGTTAATGTCGTCAAAACCGTCGTAAATAATAATATTATTAATTATGTTTCAGATATTGGGCTTGTCTTGGGACAATCTATTTTTTGAACAAGATCGAGTCGGTTGACAACGTATTTAACAGCGGATTTTCTCCCGATCAAAAAAAAAGAAAAGAAACAAAATCTCAACCGGAAGCATTCTTTCCAACATTGATCAATATGCTTAAAATAACTTTACTGTTAATGTTAGCAAGTTGCCAATCCCTTTTGACGTTTGAATCCGGAATTTTAGTTGGTAATGACAGCTGAGGTAGAGCGAGGGTGGGGAAGAGGTTCCAATTCCTCTGTGGAGGAGTTCCTAGGGTTCATTGTCAAAATCCAAAAGTAGTAAAGGATGCAGATTGAAAAAGTTAAGAAAAACTGATTCAAGTTGCCCTGCTTATTTTTTATTATTCGTAGGTTGACCTTAATGTCCAAGTTGAACAAAAAATCTCATTCGTTAAATATTTATAATTATATTGTCGATATCCGATATAAATAATATTAACGATCAACTGCATATTTCACAAAGGAGATTTTAAACCTGTAAACAAGGATATTCAAAAAAAAAAAATTCGTTGGCTGGGTATTGTTTGGTTTCATAAAAGCAATTAGTAACAGGCTAAACCAATTGAGGATGAAGTGCCTCAATCAAGATATCATTTAATGAATGGCATCAAAATATTATATGAGTTACTTAACGTGTAATGCACCATGCATCTATGCAAAAAGGGATGCCTGCATGCGGGTCAGGCGATTCCATGCTTTTTTTGAATTTATCGATAAAATAAGCAAATGTTATTACGTAAGGGGGGCCTAATATTACTTATACAGCACTCATTATTATCATTTTGGTCAAATTCTGCGTCGATTTGTGCACTGCTACAAGAAGAGCGGGAAAGTTCGAAGTGGTCCTTTATTATGACCACATTCCAATCCATCGTGATTTTTGTTTGTGTAAAGTATATTTAAATATTTGATGATATTCTTTGGATTGCTTTTTTTTTTTTGGGGGGGTAAGCAGATCAGGATCCAAATTAATCGTTGATCATCCGATACTTACAATAAAAAAAATTCGGCACTCATTAATTTAATGGTTTAAGTGATTGAGCGATATTTTAATGAATGATCGCTGTTTTTGTTCATTTCAGTAAAGTATCTTGAGATACTGTAGCTAAACATCTGGGAACGAGGGGGTTGGTACAATAATAACGATAATAACTGATCAGAGATTTCTTATAATAGGATTCCTTATTATAAGTTGGCAAAGTATCGATCGTTGAGATCTGATCGATCGCATATATATTTAATTTTATTTTTGATCCTGAACCACGATCTCGATCAATTGGGTTTTGATATTTTATTGTACCTTTGTCCTTTGGCTGAGTACATGCCTTATAAGTCAACCACGACCGTTCGCCAGGTCGGATGATAAACCAACGCCTGAATTTTTTATTTTTTCCCAGACCCATTCATATCGCCCCTGTGGTCTCTTTCCAAATTCTTTATCAGGTAACAAGTCAAATAACCAAGCCATCTTTGGTTTGGTCTATTCTTAAGTGTACTTTACAAATGATACGTATCGAAGATCTCTATTGAATAATAGTTTTTTGGTGGGTTTTATCCAAACCCAAATCCAATTTTCAAACTCAAATTACAATTTATTAAAACATTTAAAGTAATCCAAGTGCATTATCTCTTGGTAACCACTCAAACATCAGATACCATACCTTGCCCTCTTAATAATGCTATTAGGATGGCCACAGTGAATAATTAATATTACTTATTATGCATGTTGCAGAAAATATCTATCTATTTTCACATTCCAACAACTATTACAATTAGCAATATTAGAATTGTAATTAACTGGGTGCCACTTTTAGATTGATCTTGGTACCCTTGTTTTCGTCTCTGCGTTTAGGTGAACTCTAAAAAAAAAAAATTTTTTCCTTTTTTTTTCAGCAACTAATCTAACAAAAAAAAACATGCCATACGTAATTGATAACTTTATCATAGAATGGACTTATAGTGTGTTTTTGATTATCAAGTGCTTATGATGATTAGATAGTAAATTTAAGGGAGTTTGCGGTAATTATAATACTAAAAAAAGATGGTGCAATATATACTGTTTTAGAGTAATACCATTTACTTACTTCACATATATTAAAAGGATTGATTGCTTTGCCGCGACATTCCGTTATATTATCATAATAATAATTAAGGTACCAACCATACATGTAACTTTTGATCGTAATATCTCATATATATAATAATGTTATATATTCATCAGTCCCAAGTCCTACAAATACACTTTATAATAGTATCAGAGGTATTTATGATCGTAAATAGAACCAAAAACAAAACAAAAACCACATACTTTATTTAGCTCAGCTTAAACAAACCTAGGTCACGTTGGCTCTCCACAGCATCAAAAAGAACGTTTCGCTCTAAACCGTTTAAGCTTTAACGGCTTTTTATAAGTTTTCAACCTTTTTTTGCTTTGTTTTGGTGCCGTGCCGTGCTAACAGAACGGTATTCTAACGCTTTTAACACCTCTTTTTTAATGCCTACTCCCAGCTAAATTTTTTTTTTTTTTTTTTTTTTTTTTTTTTTCAAACTCAAAAAATTTATCACTACGGCTTGAGCCGGTTAGGACGCGCTAATCGAATAATTATAACGGGTAAATAACTTTGAAACCCAAAAAGAAATCAAGGTTTTGAGAGGAGGGGGGGAAGGGGGAGCAGCAAACGTTATAACTGGTATAAGCAACTTATATAATAAGAGAATGCAGCTGTTGCATGATGCAGCCAGTTTGGTGCTAGCCAAAAACTTAATGCGCAAAGATCAGATTTTTTTTGTTTTGTTGTTGTTTGTAAACAGCGCTTAGAAATGTGAGTCCAACGGTTTTTTTTTTCTTTCTTGTTGAACACAGTTTAGTATATACAGCCCGTCGCCTGCGCAAGTCCTACTGTTGATGTTTCTTACTATATGAATGAATTTAAGTTTACAAAGAATGAGCGTTGAAACTACAATGTTTTGTTAAATTATGAGCGTTAATAGACTGTGAGACAGTTTTAGTCCAAAAAAAAAACAAAAAAAAAAAAATATTGGTACCCGGAAGACTTTGGATAATAATTTTATACGCTAATGGTACTTGAACAAAAAAGTGGAGATTGGAATAGATTATTCTGGATCAGGGTATAAAAATTGTTACGTATGTCGCTAAATTAAGTAAGCTATAACGGCGATCACTGCGGCGGCTACAAACAAGAAAATAAAATAAAAAATCCTACTAGTGGTATATTGAGCTTAAAACTTCTGAAATCTTAAAGTGACTTGAGTGTATGAGGCTGCAGGAACGTCAAGCCCAAAAATTTTCATTACAAGAAAGAAAAAAAAAAGACCTCGACGTATTAAAAGTACGGCTGAGATAAATTTTCCATCATTTCGCAATGATTTCGTATAAAAGTCCAATTTTTTTGATGTGTGAAATTGACAACATTATTAACTTTTACTCCATCCGGATGAAAGCCAGTTTATTCGTATATAAAAGGTTTTGGGGGGTTGTGGACACGGACAGAACGAATGTCTTACAGCTAGCTGGCATCCCGAGATTCTTCAAACTTACAAAGGTCACTACTAATAATGAGTAGTCGATTCTAAAAACAACAAAAAACAAATTTAACCCGTTCCTTAAAAGTTGCGCGAGAGACAATAAATTAAACTCGAAACCGCACCTTATATATACTATCCACTTCTTATAAAAAATGGAGGCTTGAATTAGGTATTAGGACTCTGTGTCATAAATATGCCCAGTATCTTAGCTATAGCTATAGAGACCAACATATCACAGTACCTCCCCTCGATTGATCATTATAACCTTAGTGGTATATTCCAAGATTTCTTTTTTTTTTAAAACCTGTCCTTGACATAAAAAATAATAAGTCTCCCCATGATCTGGTATTGATCCCTGTTCATCTATCAGGGATACCAGATACTCTCCTGCGCTTTTCAAACCTGAAAATTGATAAGTTGATTGCATGAATAAAAAATAAAATTAAAAAAACAGAAGCTCATCATACCATGAGGTTCTTTTTTTTTGATAATATTAGTACCAAACTTAAGGATTTATTTGAGCTAGACTGGCTGGTTAATAGGTCTACTAATATCATCACGAACTTGCTTACCTCTAATAGTTTTCTCATGGTAAACAATTACTCCACCAAAATACTTGATTTAGTACTCCCCTCTCTCTAGTATCAACTGTCCTATAAACATGCATTTGATAGAGTCAGCCTGCGCAAACGTCAATCTATCAAATCATTTTAATAAATAAATAAATCAGTCAATTATATTATAATAATCAACAGCTTGGTGTCGCCCACCTTTTATATTTGGTATGCGTAGCTTCAAACGATCTTCATCTGCTCACCTCGACCGTTTGAAAATTTCGTGTTCAGCAGTTGAAATTGCATGCACCCTAAATATATATAATAATAATAATACCAGCACCATCATATTAACTAACTGATGATTACAGATGTACTTTACTGATGACTAGTCTGTTTGAGATTCTTTCGCCTAAAATAGTAATGATGGGTAATTATGCTAGCTATGAAAGTTATGATAGTGATGGTTAATGAATTGCCATGAGCTAAACTAGTGTTTGTTTTCAGGACCTCGAACTGAGGAAGAAAAAGAAAAAGAAAAAAAAGTTATTTTGCACGATCCGTTGTAACTTTGTTAATCAGCATATAGAAAATAAGAGCCAATATCGTGATCACTATCGAGCCATTTAGAATTCAAATTTCCAAATTATCTTGAGATTAAATTTGAATACCAAAAATGTTCTACACTATTTATAAAAAATAAAATAAAAAAACAATAAAAATTTCCGGAATCAGTTTTCCAGCTCTGCTATTTATTTTTTTGATACCGGGCGTTGCCCATGGTGATATAGGTGTCAACGGGTTAACGATACATGTATAACGTTCATAGTTTTTATAACAGCGTTAGATAATTAAATAACGCTTAACTTCCAGCGTTGCCCAAAGTTAAGAAAAGGGAGGGGAGGGGAGGGGGGCAGCTGGCAAAGCAGTTTACCCGGTACTGGCCTACCAGTAAATGTGATTTCCTAATTTAACCTATAAGCGCTGCAAACAAAAAAAGAAAAGAAAGAAAGACAAGAAACGTTAAATTAACAAAAAGGAAAATATATTTACTTTTTGTGATTTTACAATTTAATTGGGAAAGTAGGAAAAACAAACAAAAAAGCAATTTCTGAAAAAGGCAAAAAAAATGTTTTGGACAAAACAAACAACAAAAAAAGTAACGCACAAAAAAAAGAAAAAATTATTATAATCTCCTAACTTAATTTATTTCCAACGTTAACGCATATTCCTTTTTTGCAAAAAAAAAAAACGCTCATTTAAAAGAGATTCACAATCCATCTACTTTTTTCGTTTTTTTTTTTTTTCTACTTGACTTTTTCTCCTTTTTTTTTTTATTTTTTTTACTACCAAATTTTAATTTTTTATCTATTCCAAAAATTATGAGTGGATCTAGTACAACAACTGTACACTCAAGGCCTAGTTCCTCATCAACACGAACCAGCTCATACAGTTCAGCGAGCTCGTCATGCGATTCAGTCGGTAGTTATAAAATTCCAAGTCTGGATGACATTTTGAACGACAATGCACCAGAACCATACACATTGGAAGCATTTTACCAATACTTGAGCTCCAATCATTGTCAAGAGGTGTTGGAATTTGCATTAGACTGCGATCGATATAAGCAATCGTTTTATGAATGGTATCATAATAGCCGTAAAAGCAAGCTATCAAGCGCTTGTAGCCAAACTTCAAAGATTTTGCAACATGCATGGGACAGTATCATGACCCAATTCATCAAACAAGACTCTCCTAAAGAAATTAACATTTCATGTTCAGTTCGTGATTCATTATTACAATTTGACGCTTGCCAACAAAAGGAACCAATCCATCCAAATCATTTGGAGACTGCATTACAACAAGCCAAAGATTTGATGAAGGAGAATGCATTATTCCAATTTGTTACCAATGCCAAATTCTCTCAACCTCACTATCACAGCAATAATAAAAGTAACACATCAGTGGCTTCATTAAATGAAACGACTCAAACTTATAATCGACCTCAAAGTTTTTCGATAAAACTATCGGAGGAAATGAACATTGTTAGCAGTGAAGAGTCGAAAAAGAGCAAACGAAATACTACGTCGGTCGAAAAGTCGCCTACTAGATTTAGTACCAATGATGCAAAGATGAGTTATACTAAAAAACACCATTCTATGAATATTAATATGAATATGAGTAATTGGAGATGTTCTGGCCATTGGAAGAGAATGAGCCAAAAACTCCGGCTATTTTAATTAACAAAAAAACAAAAACACACTGCATTATATTTTACGCATTTTATGACCTTATTTATTTATTTATTCAAAAACATTATTATTTAATGTATAGATATTAATTTATTAATCCTTTTTTTTACTTGAACCCTTTTTTTTATATTATTTATACCTTAACCGGAGGTCTCTCCTCTTCAATCAGCACAGTAATGCGCATGATGATGCTATAACCTTTTGGCCCTTTGTTCCCCATAATGTTTAACATCTCTACGCTGTACCAGTACTAGTTGAGATTATTAACGGTTTAAATTTAAATGTTCCCCCATAAATTATTAGTGGTCACTAAAGTATAAGCAGTTACGTAGATCTACCACCACGAGAAACTCCCTCACGGAAAATTGTATATCTGATTAATATCTTAAAAAAGTCAAACAAAAGACAAAAGAAAAAAGGCATAAAAGAGGGGAAAATCTTAGAGCTTTAATAATCAAGTCACCGCATCGATTTTTTTTCTTTCTTGGTGCTTGTGATTTTTCTTTTCAAGGCTTAAACCACATGATGCTAGTATTCAGTTCCCTATCAAATTTATTGTCCACCCTGGTGGTAAATAGAGATCAAATAAGATTTACATCGAGTTCTTACAACTTTTTATACAATTGGTGTTCGAGTTTGGATTTCTAAATACCGGTAGATCGATCTATTAGTACGCTATTCCAGCTTTTTCAGTTTTGCTAATCGTAAAAAGATTAATTTGGGAAAATAGCTGTTGGAAGTTTTTGGTAACGATATCCCATTAGCTGGTAATGAAAAAAAAAAAAAAAAAGGTATAAATGAAAAAGTATATTATGGGAAACAATATTGACATTCTGGAAATTGCTTGCTTAAAAAAATGAAAATTAATTTCCATTTATTTGTTTATTACTATTTTACTCCACTTTTATAAACTATATACATCAGATGTAGATGTCAAAAAACAGCCACGCTGATAATAAATCAAGATGAACAAAAGTTGGGCAATATGAACTGTATATAGTGGGCAAATAACTAGCCCATCAATAAACCACCATCACCCCTCGTTTTCACCAAATCTCTTGGCCTAAAGATCCAGTGAATCACTTTTACTTTTACAAATTTATCTACTATATTACCCCATGTGCAGTTTTATGTTAAAAAAACAATTATTAAAGGCACCAAGAAACCAATCTCATCGATTAATGAGTTTGCGGCCGTTATAATATCTACAAAACTCTTTATTATTTATTTTGTGTTTTAGTCATGGACCACCTGATCAACATCGTTGACCGGTTTTTTTTTTTTTTCCATCACGGTTAAGCTTTTTGAAATTTTCCGGCCCTGCATACACACACACACGCATAAAAACAATATATTCCTAAACTGTGCGGCTTGAACTTTTTTATACCTGACTCTTTTTGTTTTGTGACCGCCACATAAGTATATTATGACATTAATTGCTTAGAAATAATGTTTAAATCGTAACGCCAGTCGTGATATGTCGTCAGGGCAATGAATAAATAGCATGAACACTATGAAATTAAAAACAAAACTTTAAAACCAACAACTTTAATCATTCGAGGAGGGGGGAGGTTGATTGAGATGAGCTAATTTCTCGATCGTTGGATGGTCCCGGTGATGTAACTGTCCACTTATTACTATAAAACGGCTTTGGTACACGAAACATGAGCCTTTAAACTTTCTGGGAGATTAAAAAATGACAAACTTTAATTCAATGTTGCCCACTTGATGTACGTATACGTATATTAGATGGTTAGAGTTGGACCTTGGACCTGATCTGCCAATGCTCGATTCGGGAGGAACGGGCTTCTCCGTGATCCTGAAAAATCAAGGTGTTTTGAGATTGAATTTCAGCAATTTAAAGTTGGTACGGAGTCCTTGCTAATTTATATTTTTCAAGTTTTGGATTTTTTCTATTTTTGTGCCCCTTATTAATTATTTCTAATAAATAATTGACCGCGATTAATATGTACATTTTTTAACAATAACAAACATTAATAAGCATCGGTAAATAATAAGATATGGTTCTTTATACAAGTTCTTATTAAACAGATTCTATTTATCCAATATGTTAAGAGTAAAAAAGAAAAGAAAAAAAAAAAAAGTTTGTAAAGTTATACGTTTGAGGGCCCTAACTTAGTATTAAACCTACTTAGTAAAGTGGTGTGATGTCTGGCCACGGACCGAGGCTCAATGCGATAAATAACCTTGCAAACCAAGGGCTGGTGTATTAGGTTTGGAGCCAGTACGGTAATGCAGCGACGAGTGGTAGTAGTTTTGCTTTCCGGAGCTGCAATTAATACAGTCACTTGTGTATAAATAAATCCACAAACGTTAATCAAACTCGAGTCATTGCCTAATTATAAAAATTTACCGTGGCTAGTACCTAGGTACCTATTTGGTAAATAGGACCTTGTTTGATTATTAAAAGGGAAGAGCCCAAAAGACAAAAGCAAAACGCAAAAGCAAAAAAGGAAAAGAAAAAGAAAAAAAGGGTTCATAGAAAACAGATTAAATCAGATGAATAGATGAGATTCAAATGAACACAGGCTCGAGAAATGGATATTAAAGGATGTCTTAGATTTGTAGAGACGACCATTTGAGGCAGATCTTATCAACGGAAAAACTATGGCAGCAGATGAGGAGCCGCCTAGTGTGATCGGGGTCGGCACCTCATCCTCAAATGGTACTATAGATAGACACGCGCGTTGGATGCGCGATCGACGTGCACTTTAAAACTTCCTACTTTGGGTACCAGATTTCCAACATTTAAACCTCGAGGAACTAGAATAATACAAAATCAGAAGTGAAGTTTGGTTCATTTTGATGATTTCATATCTTTGACAATATCAGCAATAAACAATTAGTTTTTGTACCACGCTGTCTATATGTTTTTTATTTATTTTCGGTACCAAATTTTTATTTTTAAACCTTAATAATGTCCAAGGATTAAATTATTATTTCAGCCACACCCGACCAAGGCTTAAGAAAAGTTAAAAAATTCTGTACCTGCTGATAGACAAAAATTCCGCCAACATCGACCAAAAGTCCAGCCGAGACTGTCTACAGATAAACTTCTAACGTTAACGCTAACCGTTGCATATTAGTTTGTAAGCTTCCCGTGAACTTTATCTAGAGAACGAAAACGGTGCAGATACTAACTGTACAGTTGGTGATATAAACTTTGCAAATTTTTTTTGGAAAGTTTAATGAACAGTCGTATTTATTAACTGTATCTCCATTTTACTATTAAAAAAAGGTCGATGAACAAGCTTATAGAATGGAGAGATTGGATACTTAATCTGATTTACAGTTATTACCCCGGTTAAATAGATCGAATTAGAGTTTTGACGAAAAAATTGTATCAGATCTTTAAATTTTTGTTTTCAGTTTGGGATATTTATCACCCTAACTCAATCCAAAACAGTATCACTTGGTTTAAGATTTCAGGGACGATTTGACATACTAAACTATTCAAACCTTCAGATTAGGTAACAAATAGCTTTGAATAAGCGTTTGGGACCCCGAAGTGGTAAGTTTCTAAATATAGTATATTCATGTACAAGAATACAGTCCACTTTCTAAACTAGGTGATTTAACAAACTTACGTGGTTTATATGGATTATTTGATTCTTCTTTAATTTAAAAAAAAAAAAAATTTGCAAGATTAAGAATTCCTTTTTTTTTTTTTTTTCCACGGTTTTGTGCTATTTTAATGACTACCAAGCTGAAGATGCTTAGCTTCACCACGCAATTTACGCCTAAATATTATATCTATTTTGAATCTCAAAATCGTAATGCCATACTATATTAAACATGCTATATTTATAAATATAATAGATAATACAGGAGATCGAACATATTCAATGAAATAAATTAAAATAGGTATAGAGATAGATCCGATCTCAAGTTTGATCATACCTATGAGTGAAGTTGATCCATACCGCTTTTTATATATTTTATTACACCTACCCACCCCTTCAATAGATTATATACTTCTGTTGTAAAAATTAACATTAATTTACAATATATCCAAATGAAGATACTCTGACTCCACAGGAAATGCTCTGGTGCAATAGATTTTATTTACCATAAAAAAAAAAAACCAACATTTTTGTTGAGTAAAAGTTATTGAACTTTTGGTTCCAATCCCTGCGCAAGCGATCAAAATAAAAAATATCGAATAGGATCCTATTAGCTAAACATGTTACAGAGTGTGGGTTTATGAAAATAGACAGTCATTTCCTGATATATATATATATATATATTTGAATACTGTATAGAACCTCGAGATTTCGCTCTGATTATCACTTGGCCAAGACATGAGGATTAGTACCTCAATTCATACACACTTTAAAAATCTATACCCCTTATTCTAGAAGGTTAACCCTAAGCTGCAGTGCAGGTGAATCAATGAATTCAGCCACCCAAAAATTGCATTGTAAATGTAAGATTATAAAACACTTAATATTCGATCTAATGTAGACTTTCAGGTTAGTGCGGGAGGGAGGAAATCAATTGTGTTGGAATGCCATTTTGGATAACGTGCATTAATTAACTTCTTTTTTTGGTATTGAAGGGTAGACACTTTGTATGCATGGATAATAAAATCTGCACCTCTGTAAATGTACTTGTAAAAAGTTTGTGGTGATCATGTACACCTATAGCTTCTATTCTATCATGATGCAAATTTATGAATTACTCAGGTATTATTTTTTCAGGCAGATTCTAGTCTAAAGTGAAAGGGTCTGAAAAAATTGGCTCAATACCTCTAATTTATACCATCCACCACTTAGATATTGCTGTAGCAATTAATTAGTGTAGTTTAGGCAGATGGGAAACGATTTTAACGCCATCAAGATTTTTTTTTTTTTTTCTTTCTTGTTTTCTTTCTAATTTTCATAATATATTAAAATAATACTATAGCTTTATTACAATGGTAATAATAGGTTAGGGCACCTGCGCTTATGCTTGATAAGTCCGCTTAAAGATTTAAGACATGTAAAAACAAAATCCTGATTTTGTCTGGACCGGGCGGGTTCCGGATGCCTTTTATTTTTTATTTTATTTTTATTTGTGTAAATACGAGGCAATTTGGGCTTAAGCTCTAAGCACCCTAAATACTAAGGGTTTCTCACAATATTAATGCAGAATAATTTTTAACCACTAGACACTTTTTTTTTTTTTATTTTTACACCACATTACATTTCTTTCCTTTTTTCTTTTTCAACTAAGAACAAAAAAGTCCCGGCGATTTATAGGACATTAGAGAATACCAGGTGATATGAGTAGCAACGGGGTTAGAAAGCACTCGACACGGGCATGCTTGGAATGCCGTAAACGACACAAAAAATGTGATGGTCAAGATACTTGTGCCAGTTGTTTGTCAAACAAACGAAGCTGTGTATATACCGCCAGTAAACGGGGTGGATTACGAATACCAAAGAACCGTTCTGCTAGTATTTCTAGTACAACCAGTATAAATAGTACCGGTAGTAGTAGCAGTACACCATTATTACAACAACAAACGCCGCCAGATGTCGAATCATCATGGGAAAAACTTTTACGAAATTACTATGAAAACTTCCACAATTTCCAACCATTTTACCCACCAAAGGAGTCCAATGTTTTGGATAACTTGCAGAAAAAACAAGACGTTGACGCGGTTTTGAATACCATTGCACTAGCTTTGGAACAAAAATTGGGAGATCGAACACTGAGTAAAGAAAAAATCGGCCAAATGAAGGAAACGATTGAAAAATGTGAAGATGATTTGATCAAAATACAGTCGTTGGGTGTGGGGAGTATTGTAGCTCATGTAAGTGCCAGTCCTGATATTGGTATAGAAATGAGGAAAACGGCAGTCGAGATGGTTATTAATAAAAAATTTAATAGTGAAAGATTTACAGATGTAAAAGATGATTTTATTACAAACACTATTCATGAGCTGTATTCATTGGATGTTATGTTATGTGCTTCTAACGGTGGAGTACGATCTAAACTTAGTGATATAATTGATAATGTTTCATTACCCAAAAATCGAAGCATGCAAATTCGATTCCAAGTAATGAAACTGATTGATAAAGCTTTACAAGGTATAAATATTATTGATGAATTATCAAGCTGGACCGAATTACTAAAAGATTTGATAACTGAGGGACGGGATATGCAATTAATGTTTTCATATACAGCGTTGAATTTTTGTTCAATTTTTGTACTAATGCCCCAATCTTCATTATGTCAGCCAAAATATCCTGCAGCAGTTCAGTGTACTACTGATCCATTACCAGAGGAAGGGGGTAGTAGTAGTAGTACTGATAATCAAGCTGATTCCAACAATTTTGATAAAAACACTAGAGATTGTATTGCAGCTGCTAACAATATTGTTCGAGTAACATGCCCAACGCCACAAGATTCAAAGGCAATATTACGAATCCCACCGCCTTTATGCTGCTGCGCAATTGCAATGGCATTTTTGGTTCTATTAAAAGCATATGACCAATTGGCAAGTTATAGTGCGACCCACGAAGATGCGTTGAAAAAATTGGAACTGTTCAACATGACTCAAAACATCGCCAAGTGTTCGAGTGTTTTGAATGTTATCTCCAAATATTGGACCTTGTCGGGGATTCTCAATTATCGGCTAAGGAATTTGGTATTAAAAAATCAACCAGAACTATTTGCTCATACTGTTGGTGATATGATTGAACAAGACCAGTATTCAAATCAAAATCACGCATCAACTAACAATACTATCAGTAATGACTTTGCATTATCTGACGCAGGCGTGGACTTTCTCCAAATGCTTGAGTTTTTCTAAGCTGCTTTTTAAAACAAAAAACAACTCTTTATTTATTTTGTGTAAAAAAAAAAAAAAAAAAAAAAATTTAGCTCCGGAAAATTCGATTATTAATAATCAAATTATAAGGCTTGACAATTTTTATTTTTATTATTAAGCTTTTGTTACAAGTTTATCTGGGTTTTTGTGCTACTATAGTATTTAACACCAGTGACAATGCCGACAATGCCGACCTATAGGCTTAGTGTTCCTCCGATCGGAACGGCCCACCGCCCACGAGGCTTTTTTTTTTAATTATTATTTTTTTTAACAATTTCTCCGCCTTTCGCCGATTACTGTAGTAACATTACTAACGCTCATCACGCTCTACAATAATTTTTTCTGTTTAATTTTTTGGCTATTTGTAATATTTGTAATATTTGTAATCCACATTAATTTTTATTATCAATAATATATATACGAATTTTTAGAATTTTTTTTTTTTTTTTTTTTTTCTTTTATATTAAACTATATTCAACCAACAACTTCGAATGAATTATTTTATATTGATCTAATTATCAAAGAAAAAAAAAAACAACAGCGCTAGAGAACTATGTCACGTATTGATAGCCATGTGTTACAACCAAGGACGACTACTACCAATACTAGCGAGATTATTGATATCGATATCAAAATAAACAAATATTCGATCAAAGAGATTAATGCGGCGAAAACAATAGCGAGAGCTATACGAAAATATAGACTACAGCGACAGTTTCTGGAGTTGAAAAAAAACGAATCATGGTTTTTGATATGGACAAGGTTTAGTCAAGATCCAAGATTGGAGTTGGATACTTTGATGAATAAATTAACATCACAAGTAGTGCTGGCTAAAATTGCAAACTTAATGTCGGCGTTGGGGTTTGTGGATAATGCCAACTGTAGTGCCAAAATTTTTTTGATTGCATTTATGATTAATCATCATGGGAAACCGGTGGATACCAATTTAAACAAATTGGTACAGAATGTGGGGTCATCTTTTTTACGGATTGTTGATAATTCAACCTGTTTTATGCGAAGAATTCAGTTTTTGGATGCATTTTGTGAATTTTATCAAGCATTTTTATCAAATAGAGGGAAAGATATGGCATGCATTTTACCAAAACTGTTGGATCAGGTGGCTGATAGTATTGCTTTATGGAAGCAAGTTTCAAAAAGCATGGTGAATGGGAAACTTCGAGCAGAGAAGTGTCAAAAGACTTTGAATAATATTCATGATAGAGCAAAAGTCTTGATGAAGACCATCAAATGTTTGGTGGGTACCGAGACGTGTGCCAAAAAATTGGTACAATTAGAAATGATTAAACGAACTTTTTTAAATAAATTGGATTGTAAGAAATATTGTAAGCATTACGACTTGCAAGATCAAAATCGAAACTATAGATCGACAGGGTTGTTATTAATGGTAGATAATAATTTCCAAGGGGTTAAGATTGAATCAAGGGAACAGAAATATGATTGCTCAAAGGATCCGAATAGTGTAATGAAAACTCATTATCATTCGAAAGTTTCCTATATTAAGCATTTGATTCGAAATAATTTTGATGTTCGACAGGAGCAATGGGTTTGTAGTTTTATCAATCATGCTCGTTTAGTATTGAATATGATGGATAAAAAATTACATATCGATGATGAATGCGTGGCTCAGCAGTGTAGTGTTAATAATTACAACATTAAATCGTTGGTGGTTAAAATAGGGTATATTATGAAGCAAGTTGATAATTCCCCAGTAATTACTAATTTGGTTCAAAAAATTGAGAAAGAACAAATTGATCAAGATTTGTTGTGTGAATTATTGAATCGATTAGATGATATGAGAGTTGGTAAAATGGATCGATTCTTCCATTGTAATAGCAACAAATTGATATCAATGGTTAAAAAACACGAAATAAATTTTTTCATCCAAGATGTTAAATATAATAAATTGGGCATTCAAAATTTATTAAAATGGGGGTTGATGTGTCGACAATTGCCAACCATGGATACTACTGATCAACATTTGGATCGTTTACAAAAGTTGCAAAAAGTTTATGCGTCACAAATGGCTTTTTGCCCATCGCATACACATTTAAATACATTTCCAGAAACTTTCAAACATTTACGATTAGCATTATTACGAGTTATGATCAAAACTAGAGACACTGTTTTGGCATTTTGTATTTTACATTATGCACAACAACAACTAGGAAATACCATCAGTTTTGGATCTAAAAATCAGATTTTAAGTTTACTAAGTCAAGATTATGAAATGGCACAATCCGAATTGGTGGGTAAAATCTGTTTATTAGTATCAAATGAGAATCCATGTATGAAAGACCATGAATTGAAATTGTTCAAATCATTGGTTTCAAGGTTGATTAGAAAAAATATTTGTGATGATGATGAACCGGTGGCGAAACTAGCATTGAGACGAATTCAAAACGCTATTGAACGCAAGTTGTTGTTTGATGGTTCTGGCGATAATAATTATGAAATTGGAATGGGGATGTTTAATGAAGATGTTCAGTGTATTGTTAATGCAGCGATCAAATGTTGGGATGTTAGTTTTCAAGTATACAAGCCAGTTTATGAAGCAGTGATTGATTTGAACGGGTTGTGGAGTTCCGCTCTTACTACTAATGAAGGTGGTGATCCAGCCATCAATGATTATGATATTTTAATGACAGCATGTTGAAAAAAAAAAATCAAAAAATGAAAAAAAAAAAACAATATACTTTTTTGGTAGTGTTTTAATTTTTTTAATTTTTTTTTTTTAATATTTAATTTATATATATATTTATACTATTGTTACTTATAAACAACACGCCGCTTCAAATGCGGCGTGTTAAATAATTAACTAAATTTTCGCCAGTAGCGAAAACCTAAAAAAACGAATTAAAAAATATTTTAAAAATCCAATATTAGCTAAAACGCGTATTATTAATTGTTAAATTCCCCTATCAGATTTACTCAATAACTAGCTATACGTCCCAACAGTAATTTATACAAATTTAATTATTAAAATTTAAGATTCCGTGACGGTATTGTTGGTAAGCCAAAAGTGCACGGTTCCATTTTTTTGACCCGCTCTCGTACGTACATGCATCAATTTACAAGCTTATAATTAATCTTACAAAAGGGTCCAGCAATTTCTACACCCACAGATTTTTTTTTGCTGTGCTGGCAGCAATATAAAAAAGATCAACAAAAAAAATAAAATTTGTAAGCCTGTACTTAAGTATTGTTTAGTTGTAGTATCAGATAGAAATTTAAGCCCCCTATTTTTTGTTATGTAGAGTATTTTTCACTCTTGTGGAAACAATTACATCAAAAACAACAATTTTTTTTTTTTTTTCTTTCTACTTTCTTTCCACACACACGTTCTCTTTTATTATATATATTTTTTTTTTGGATCGCAACCATTTATTTTATTATTTGATTTTAATTTTTTTTTTTTTTTTCGACACATTCTTTTTTTTTATTATTTCCATTTTACATTGTCGTTCTTCTCGATTTTTTTTACTAACAGCAAAGCATCAGACCAATAATAGAAAAATAAAAGATGGCTTCCAACGAACCAGCCAACGTTCCAACCAACGAACCAGTCAATGAACCACTCAACGTTCCAACCAAAGAACCAGTCAACGCTCCAACCAACGTTCCAACCAATGAACCGGTCAACGCTCCAACCAACGAACCAGTTAATGAACCACCTGCTGAGCAAACGACCGAACCTGTTCAAGAACCTACCCAGGAACCAACTAATGAAATCTCTACCGAAGAGCTACTGTAAGTATGAACAGTTGTTAGCAAAAAGACTAACCAATATTATAGCGACTCGTATCCACAAACTGCGCCAGAAGGTGCACCAACTGGGCACCCAGGAACCTTGACCAATGAACAAAAAGGTGCAATGGAAGCATTGCGATTGCAATTAGAACATGAAGGGTTTATGGAACGATTAGATGAGCCTACATTGTTGCGATTCTTACGAGCACGAAAATTCGACGTGGCAAAGGCCAAAGAAATGTTTGTTCAATGTGAAAATTGGCGAAAAGAATTCGGCACCAATACAATTCTACAAGATTTTGAATACGTTGAAAAGCCACAAGTTGCCAAATACTATCCTCAGTATTACCACAAGACTGATAAGGATGGCCGACCTATTTATGTCGAACAGCTGGGTAATGTAAAGATCAATGAATTGTATAAAGTCACTAGTGAGGAACGAATGTTGAGAAACTTGGTGTGGGAATATGAATCTTTTGCCAAATATCGATTACCTGCTTGTTCAAGAATGAAGGGTCATTTGGTAGAAACCTCATGTACTATTTTAGATATGAAGGGCGTTTCGTTGAGTACTGCCTCAAGTGTTTATTCTTATATCAGCAAAGCATCTAATATTGGTCAAAACTATTATCCAGAACGAATGGGTAAATTCTACGTTATCAATGCACCATGGGGATTTGCTGCAGTTTTTGGTATCATTAAACGATTTTTGGACCCAGTAACTGTTGATAAAATTCACATCTTGGGGTCTGGTTATCAAAAAGAATTGATGAAACAAGTTCCAAAAGAAAATCTACCAGTTCGATTTGGTGGTGAATCCGAATCTGATGGCGGGGTTGAATTAGCTGATGATGGTCCATGGAGAGATCCAAATTATGTTGGTCCAGAAGGGTTTGCTCCTCGAGCTGCTAATAGTATGATGAATGCACAAGCAGAAAAATCTCAAGCCGCTTCTGCTCCTCAATCTTCTGCTGCAAGTGTCAAATCTCAAACCAACCAACCTCAACCAGCTTAATTATTCTTTTTGTTTTTGTTCTCTATATTGCATTGGTTTAGAAAAAAAAAAAAAAAAAAAAAACCATTACTTTTTTGTTTGTTCATAAGGTATATAAAAACCATATATATATATATTAGTAAACACAACTACTGTCGTAACTCTATTAACAATTTCTTTTTTTAAATTTTTTTAGCTCTCATTCCAACTCTCTTCTACCGTCTCTCTAACCCGTTTATTATACTGACTGCGGTGATCTGTATATAATGTGGCGGCTTCAACGTTGGCAGGACTAGCAGTATTAGGATCATTCAACAAACTCTGGATCGACGTCAATATAGCAGCAACATCATAAGTAGGACTCCATCTATTTTGCAAAATGTCCAGGCATAAATCGCCACTCGCATATACATTTGGATGGAACATTTTACTCAGATATTTCACAGTAGGTGGTTTGTTTGGATATTCTTCATCAAAGTTTAGTATTAATCGAAAAGTGCCATCTTCGAAGGGGGTATCTGAAGGTCCAATTATAACCGCGTTCCATACCATGACGTTATCTGCGACGGGGGAGGCTGATACACCACCGGGTGGATCTTGTTGCATTCTCTTTAATATTTTGTTAGTTTTGATTTGATTTGTTTTAATGAACATACTCGGAAATCTCGCATCAACCTTCTTCTAGCTGTTGTTGACATTTTTCTTTTTTTTCTTTCTTTCTTTCTGGTTGATTTATTATGTATATAGAATTATGCGAATAAGTTAGTATTAATAAATAAATAAAAACAGATTAATTTTTTTTATATGTATAAGAAACAAGTGATGCTTTGGTGTTGAAAAAAAATTAAAAAATACAAAAAATGAGATGGGAATAATTAGAGAAGATTTAAGAATCGAGGTTTATCGGACGGATATCGAACTCCCAAGCTTGAGTAATTAAGTTAAACTTGAGGTTAGTAAGCCGGAAGGGCGGGGCGGGGCGGGGAGGCAAAATTTACTAAAATTTATAATTAAGGCGTTGGAAATTTTATAAATTCTATTTAAGCATTGGGAGGGGGGATTGATATTGAGATGTTTACTAGTAGTAAGGATATCGCCACATTGGCTCGTGTTTCAAACGCGAGGCACCTTCATCTGGGCACTTCAAGTACCCTCTTTGCTCCATTTGTCGGAATTGAATACCTTTTAGAATGTTATAAATAACGGTCAGAATTGGGCATTCGACTCCTAAATCTCTGGCAATTTTCAAAGGGTTCCCTAGAATTGCTTCCAACTCAATTGGGTTACCTTTTTCAATATCAACTTGCATAGATGGTCTGTAATAAATCCCATCATCAGATTCCAGCATTTCAATATCAATGTTTTTTGGCAAAGCGTTTTCATCATTCAAAGCTTTGGACGCGAGATTGGTGATTTCTTTCATTGCCGGTAAAATCAATGATTTATCTAATCCGGATAAATAGCATCGACCGGCATCTAATTGAGTAGCTGCACAGACAGTGTTGATACAAGAATTATAAACTAATTTTCTCCATCTTGATACAATCAAGTTTGGTGCATAAACACATTGAGCGCCAGATGCCTTATAAGTTTCCACAAATTGTTGTGCTACTTTTTCTAATGTCGATTTTTCAATTCCTGGAGATTCATGATACCCAATTTGGCATCGATCAGGTTCTTCTTGAATAACTTTGCCATGATAATTAATAGATCCAATCATTGAGACCCCACTCAAAATCACATTTGATGGGTACTTTTCTGCATATGGAACTTCAATCCCGATCCCATTTTGCATCAAAACAATCGTGGTGTTTGGACTAACTGCTGGTGTAATCAATTCTTCGGTTTTATAAATTTCCGGCAACACTTTGGTACATACCAAAATATAATCATATTCATCTTCTTTAGCTGCTTGGTCGATAGATTGAACGACTTTGGAAGGTTTCCAATTGGAGAATTTCCCATGGTCTATTGAATCGATTTGAAACCCATTTTTACTAACCACTTCATAGTCACTTCGTACTACAGAAGTGACTTGTGCTTTGCCTCCAAGTTCTAATCCCAGTGCTGCAATGGTGCCAACACCACCAGAACCAACAATCAATACTTTAACTTTATCCATTTTTTTTTTTTTTTTTTTGGTACCAATAACTAGGGAAGTGTGTGGAAAAGTCAACACTAGATTTCCTTAAAAATAAAATAAAAACGAGATCGATCCTTGATAAGGGGTGACTCCCATTGGGCATGGTTATGATATAGAGCCGTTGATAGCCTCGATATGGTGGGGCCCACCTCAAAAAAGATTTAGCCGCGCGGTAGTTAAACTCGATCTATTGGGCAAATTTGACCGATTATGTTGCCGATATCGCTCCGATAATCGCACTGCTGCGTTAACTTTAATCAGCACATAGTGTTTACTTAAGTTAGCTCCTGTACTATACTGTAGTTTGTACGGTGGAGCGCTTATCAATGTAATTTATAAAAACAAAATGGAACCAAATCAAATCAAAATAAACAAACTTCCGTTGCTTATTCGCAGCAACTTGCCTCTTATTTTATATTTATATATTTTTGTTTTCACTTGATTTGCAGACAAACCGCACAAAAAAAGTGTCCATTAACCATCAGCTAATATTCTATTATTACCAATACTCAGGGTATAGCTATCATGTATTTGCCTTCCATGTCAACCCGCCGGAATGCTATATACATTGAAGAAGATCTGGACGATGAGTTATATACACAAGACTTTAACGACGTGTTTGGTGATAATAATAACAATGTACATTTCTCATTCGACCGTGATCATTTTTTAGATTATAATTACGATGACTTTGCTCATAGTACCAATAATAACGATACCAACTTTGATACCAATACTAATACCGATGAGGAATATAGCGACAATGAAGGAGAAACTTTAGACGATATCCCAAAATTTGAAATCCCATATAGCGAGTTAACTTGCGTCAATAGGTCTGATGAAGATCCTGAAAATAATAATAATAATAATAATAATAATGCTAATAACGATAATAATAATCACTCATTCGGATTAGCTGATTTTACCCCTAGCAATAATTATTATGCTGCTATTGCATCACCAGCCGATAGTACAATTGCCAATGTTAGCAACAATTTCAACAAACATTATAATAATTCAGATTTGCTAAATTTTTCATTCCCTTACGATTCCAATCAACCTAACCTTTGTGACGAATTTGTTAAAGCCGATTTGTTGAATTGCATGATCGATGATCAAAATTATAACAATGATGATATTAATAAAGATCATGCACCTGCATTTTTTGACACGTTCAATAACAGCAAAAAATATGATCCAGCCATTCATAAAACCAATAAGCGAAAAATTAAAAATAATAGAAAGGCTAATACAGTTAATATTGCTGCTGCCGCTGCTCCAAAGTATGAGCCGGCAAATATGAAACCAATGAAACATTACCTGCAGGTGAGAACATCGACACCTAAACCAAAACCAAGACTATTGGCACCTACCTTAAAAAATACCGGCAGTATTAAAAATACCCGCAAAAAAGATGCAACTCCACATGCCATTGAAAAACCAAAAGCTTCGACAACAAAACATGCGCTAAAGACTGATACCAATAACTTTATTCAACAAGCTTTAAAAGAGTACCAAGGAATTGATACCAATAAGTCCGTTAAACCCACTAAAGAAACCAACAATATTAAACTGATCGACTCTGCACCATCATCCCTGTCAGATTTTCATATCCCGTCCGATCTATTAAATAATAGTACCAAAGATCCAAATATTCAATACCGAACTAATGGTAAATATCCCTTAATCCCACTAGGTGTCAATCCCCTGAATTTTTCCTCTTCATTTTAAAAAAAAAAAATGAGGAGTGCTAAAAAAAAAAAAAAAAAAAAAAATTTAAGATTTACTAATATAGAATTTCAGATAATACATTGTTTAACTATATTCAAAAAAGCTCTAGAGTACCAACTCAAGTGAGACCAATTATTACAAGACAGCATTTAGATACAGAAATAGTACAATACCCAAAGGAACAAGACGACACAATTAACAACAAAGAAGAAGCAAAAGGTTTTGCAGAAAATATTAATAAACTAACATATAAAGTACCATCTGATCAGAACCATATTCAGAGTACTTTGAGTTTCAATTCAACAAATAAGAATATTAACAACACAGATAGAAAAATGTTCCCATATACACAAGCAACTTCTAGTCACATTCGGTCTATAAGTCTATTGGACGAAGACGATATTTTCAACTCTCCTGACCAAAGCCGACGTAACAGTTTATCAACGATGAATGAAGATGATGAATATGAATATGTGGTGGTGGCAGATGTCAAAAAAGATGATAATGAAGATTCGATGCCAGTGGCTAGTATTTATGCAAATGAAAGCGAAGATGATCCGCCATCTACTATTGAACTTCCAGAAGTTTGTACTACTACTACTAGTAGTAGTAGCAGATTTTCAATCAACTTTGACAACAACTGCTTGTTGGACAGTTATTCTTATGATAAAAGAACATCACGACCAGTGTTAAACTTCCCAGTTCTTGAACAAGTTGATGAAATTGCTGAAAATAGAAGATACAGCCCAATCCAGTATTATCAACCAAATGGGTCAGATATTTCATTGGATAATTCTGTTAAAAAACATAAATTAAGAAATGCAAGAGATTCTATCTTCATTAACAATCAGGATAAAAAAGCTTTTGATATGAACAAAGAAGTTCCACCACTACCAAATGTTGAAGATTTTGAAGAATTGGTTCCCCCAAAAGTAATGGAAAAATACGCCACACCAATATCATCGCCATCACCGAGCCCTCCTCCTGTACCAAGAAAAAGTACTAGTTACAATAATATCTATTATCCAACAGTCAAATTGCGACAGCAACCAAGTGTGCCCAAAACTAACACCACCAATACTAGTACCAAAAACGCAACCGGATTAGGGTTTCTGGGGGTTGTTGATAATGACAACTTTTCTGCCCGAATTTCTCCATCCACCAATGATAATACTAACAATACTAAAAATAACAACATGAAGGATACTATTTTGGATCAATTGAATGATAATGAAAATAAACGAGTTCCATACGTGTCTAATGGATCATCACCACAATTAACTGAATTGAATAGAGATGGCACTCCTAGTGATAATAAATTTTCATTAAGCGCCAGCACCCAATCATCCAGCCAGTTCAGCAGTCCTTCTACAAACATATTGATGGAAACCGATTATGATATTGGAGAATGGAAGAGTAAATTAGATATGAAGTTGGGTATGGATGATGATTTTGAAATCAGTTTGAAAAGCCCAGTTTCTCGTTTTGTTACTGATACTAACAATAATACTAGTGGGAAGGAAGCGCCAAAGAGTAATCCTTTACAGCCGCTAAGTGCCAATACGCCACGAAGTGGTACTACTGGAAATACTAAAAATAACAGTGTCAATTATATTGGACCAAAATATAAAGTATCTCAAGTAATTAGTGGACAAGATGATGGAAATGAACACGAAAAGGAGAAGGTGGAGGAGGAAGAAGAAGAAGAAGAAGAAGAAGAAGAAGAAGAAGATAATGCATTTGATGGTTTTGATTTTAACCAACGGAGTGAAGTTTTGCTAACTACTGCACCACCACCTCCATCCACCAAGCATGGTTATCCCATGCAACTGAATAGGCCACCTATCCCTAATACACCACATTCACGAAACCCGTCAGATAGCGATAATGATTTAGAGTGTGGCGTGAAAAAAATGACGCTAGCTGACAAGTTTAAAAATACCTTTAGAAGAAAGACTATCAGTAATGGTGCTCCTCATCATCATAGCCATACGCGGAACAATTCGCAACATTCGAAAGAGTTTAAAGATTTCAAGGAATTTGATGAATCGAGTGCGTTTTATAACGATACACCAGGTACTGTGAATAATGCTACAAATAACGCTATAAATGCTGCTGCAAATAGTAATACTAGTGGTATCAAATTACCCATTCATTATCATCAACATCCACGCGATATGGATGCCAAAAGTTTAGATGGGAGAAAAAAAGGGTTGTTGAAACGGTTCAAGAGTCATATGAAGACCAATGAGTTGTATTAATTGTTGAGTTACTTTCTTATATTAAACTGCTTTACATTTGGTAAAGTATTGGTTGTACTTTCTTTAGAATTTTATTCCAACAATCGTTAATTAATTTATTAATTTTTTTTTTTGTAAAAAATTGGTGTTATCAATTAATTAAAATTTTATAATATGGGAGCGCGTAGTACTTGCCTTTTTTTTTAATTATTACCAATATTCCGATTGAATGAAATTTTATCATTAGTATTAGTTTACCATGGCCTCCCCGTCAACGAGCAAACAACCCAAATCAAAACAAAATGACCTATCTCTAAGCCTCGACGAACTTGATAGATGGATGAATGAAAATACCCCAACCTTTAGATCAAAATCATCAACGCCCAAACCTTTTAGTGCCAAAAAAACTGTTCATAAAGACCAAGTAGTGACGGTAGAAAAAGAATTGCGAAAACGGTTTAATCATGATTTTTTCCAAAGCCCGACAAAGAAGAAAAGGTTGGATATGGAGTATCGTTCAGCAGCAAAATGCCAGCTATTTAAAGATGAGAAAGATATTGTCAAAGAATTTGAACTGTTTAGGGTCATACCACCAGCAGAAACGAACATATATTCAAATAAAATTCAGAGTGATGGTTTTGAAGACAAAGAGTTATGGGGGAAGTTTATGGCTTATCAGACGACAAGAGATTGGTTTTTCAGTGAAGGGGTTTTTGAAAATTTTAACCCGGATGGATACCCTGGTCTGAAGGATGATTGTAGTAGATGGATAGAAGCTGAAATTTGTAGAGAGCCCAACGATTGGATGAGGAATCAGTATGCAGAAGCATGGAAATTGATTTTAAAGAAAGAGTTTGATAATGGTGGACTAAAGTTTAACACTGGGTTGGGACTGGTGGTCAAGCTATTGAAAAGAGTCGGCATCAGGGAACAGTTTTTGGATCATAATGAGTTGGTACCCAATGAACCGATTGTAGAGCTGGCTAATATTAATCGAGACAACGGGAATTTAATCGAAACTGTAGTGAAATTGACGGGGTTTATCCTTGGATTGCTGGTTAGAAATGTTAAAAATGACGAAGAGTTTTTAAAATGTGTCAAAATGTTGGCTATTATTAGCAGTGATTGTTGGCTGAGTGTTTCTGAATCGATGGTACCGGCAGAGGCATGGAGTAAGGTTATTGGCGAAAATCCAAAGCTATTAACAGATAATATCAGAAATTTATTAAAATTGTTGCTGAGATTGTTACCAAGTTATACATTACGATTAAGGTTGTTGGAAACGTTAAGATTTGCCAAAACTTTGGAGCCTAGTCTGAATTTTTTGGTACAAAAATTTGCAATTGCATGTTTTTTGAATAATAGTGAGTTTAATATTGATGCTACTAATGACGAGTTGATGATTGAGTATATTGCTCCAATGATTATGGAGAAAAAAATCTACCAAAATTTAAAGAATAGAATCGTTGTTGAAAACGAATTGAATGATAACAATCAGCTGATCAAATATGAAGTTTTGTGCTTAACGGCTGGGCTGCGAGATTTATCATTTATACATATTCATAATAAAACTCCGAATGAAAAATATGATAATAATAAAATTTTTGGTCGGAAAGTTTTGATTCATTATGTGTATGCATTAAAAGGGTGGGTTGAAAAATTAGATAGAGGGCGAGAAAAGGCACATTTACAAGGAGTTCAAAGCAGTTTATTTGGTATAATTTCATTGTTGTCACTATCATTTGAAGAACGATTAGATTTTTTGGCCAAAGGTTGAAAAATAGCCTGCCGTCATTTGTGTTTTTTGACTGTTTGGATCAGGTTATTGTTGACTTGCTCAGGTGTATGCATTTCCAGGAGGAGTTTTTTGCGTTTATTCGAGGATCACCTTTTTTTTCACTCATACCAATAAAATTTCAATGCCGAGTATACTATATTTTATAATCGATGATTTATTCAGAAAATTATGGGAAGTTCTCGTCTCTATTTATATTAAAATATTACGTTTAAAATTATGATTCCATGACATAAATGAGCCTCAATCTTTTTGATTGTAAAAAAGCAAATGTCACATTTTGTTTCATCCCCGGTCGCTTGAATACATTAATCTGCCATATTTACCACTTGGTCTTTGGAGTTTTTTTTTTTTTTTCTAAGTTTTTTTCAAAATTTCATTTCGAAGGTTGATTTTCTTACATCACGAGCTTATTTTTTGTATTCTGGGATTGATAATCCAGGTATGTAATTTCCACAATGCTTGAATCATTCTCATCTGTAAACTATAGTTTAAAGGCCCTCAATATGATATTCTCTCCTATTTATAGCTCAACCAATTAGCGAGTCATATTTGGAGCATCCTTATCCTGTAATATTCTTACATTCCTAATTCATATAATAATCAGTAATATTCAGGTCATCTATATGGATGCCTGTAATTTACGCATTTAAGATCTGTTCTATACAAGCATAGGTTTATGCCTAAAAATACATCAAATATTATTTCCTAAACCAGACGCAGGTGCGGCTGGAGCTTTCAGACACTGTCACCAACATATAAAAGGTAACAGAAAAAGTTACCCGGCGAACGCCAACAAATACTATCCCAATTTTTTTTTTTTTTTTTTTTTGTTACCTCACCACAGTTTTTAGTAGTGAATTTTTTTTTGTTTTGTCAACAGACTCAACATGATATAGAATATACAATGCAAAATTTAGACATATCTCAAGAACGAGGGTTTCAAATAGCGCATCAAAAGGTATCAATAGATGTCAATCTACAAGATTGGTCGCTGGAAGGATGGGTTGAGCTGCAAGTGATTCCCGCGAATGCTTATATACGAGAATTGAGATTAGATTGCAGGCAATGTCGTGTCCATGGGATCAGAATCAATAATAAAAAGATAACCTCGTATTATCATCAGGATTTGTTGGCTACAACAAGTATGGAGCATAATAGCACTGTTAATCAACATCATCACTATAAAAATGGGATTCAGGATCTGTTGAATGAAAGATTGCCAGGAGAATTGGTTATTCAATTACCAAGAAATTTCAAAATCATTCCGACAAGCGAGAACGTGGCAGAGTATGGGAGTACTGCAAATAGTGGTAATAATAGCAGTAAATTGACATCACAGGATTATCCGTTCGAACCAATTATTGTGAAAATTGATTATTCATTAAGGAATGCTAATACCGGGGTCAATTTTGTCGGTGGGAAACAATCCAATGTTAAAAAAGCATATTGGCATGCTTATACTAACCATAGTCCGCTTGGGGCCAGTGCAAGTAGTTGGATGCCTTGTATAGATGGGCTATGGGGTCAATCAACGTGGCAGATTGAGATTGCAGTCCCGCGAACAGTTAGAGACATACAAGATGTTAATAATACTTGTGTTAAAAAAGAAAGGAAAGAAGATATAGAGATGAAAGAAGTTGATGAGGGAAATGATACTAATGAGGGAAGCGAACAAGTAGATGGGGGAAAGGAGAATGAAGAGATGGAACAAGATATTGTTTTGACTGATGCAGAACGGGAAGAATTGGATCGAGAAATCATGGTGGTGTGCATGGATGGTGCTACCAAAGAAGAGCCACACCCGTTCGATTCGAGGAAAAAAGTAGTTTATTTTGATTATTTCCGTCCAGTTGGGTCACAGTTTGTTGGCTTTGTAGTAGGAGCATTTGTTGCCACTCCATTGTCCAGTTTAAAAGAATCTAATGAAGAATCAGCTAGTAATGATGCCGGTGGTGATGAAAAGGAAAAAGTTCATGATGAGGAAGAGGACGAGGAGGATGAAGATGGAGAAACTAATGCTCGAAATCAAGCGGATCGGGATGATAATAGTATACCAGTAACGCTATATACGTTTCCAAAAATGGTGAACGATGCAATTAATTCATGTCTATTTGTTTACAAAGCTATGGAGCATTTCGTTCGAGAATATGGTGGGTATCCGTTCAGTGGGTTTTCGTATGTATTTGTTGGTGATTCAATGGTTCCGGTGGCTAGTGCATTGGGGATGGCAATTTGTAGTGATAAATTGTTATATCCTCCAGAAGTTATTGAACCATTGTTTGATAACATTGAAACATTGACACACGCATTAGCATGTCAATGGGCAGGTGTTAATTTAGTTCCCAAAAATTGGAATGATTTGTGGGTAACAATTGGCATGTCTAGATATATGGCCCATACTTTTGTTAAAAAGATGTTAGGCAACAATGAATTTCGATTCCGAATGAAGCGGTATACACAAAAAATTTGTGATTTGGATATTAACAAACCACCATTGGCACGTCCTGAATTCAATTTCCCAATTACCGATGATAATTTGGAGTTTTTGAGACTAAAATCACCAATGGTATTATTTATTTTAGATAGAAGGATGACCAAAACTGATAAATCTTATGGCATTTCCCGAGTATTTCATCGATTGTTTTTGAACGCAAATACGCAAGATATGATGACAAGTACAATCAGCACGAGTTCATTTGTTCGAATGTGTGAGCGAGCAAGCCATACGCGATTAGATTCCTTTTTTGACCAATGGGTGTTTGGCAGTGGGTATCCAATCTTTCGAGTCACTCAACGGTTTAATAAAAAACGAATGTTTGTGGAAATGGGGATTAGACAGGTTCAAAATCAAGAAATCGGTCCTGGTAAATTGGATCCCAAAAGTTTTGTACATGATTCAAAAATGGAGAGGGAATTGGGGGAACCAGCAGATAGAAGATATCCTATCCAACCTATTTTTACAGGACCCATGACTATTAGAATTCATGAAGCAGACGGTACTCCTTATGAACATGTTGTTGATTTGAAGGAAAATTTTACAAAATTAGATATTCAATATAATACAAAGTATAAACGATTGAAAAGAAATAAAAAAAAGGAGGGCCAGTCTGCGGCAGCTGCGGCGGCGGTAGCTGCCACTGCGAATAACGCCGATGATTTTAATAATGAAAATGATGAAGATAATGGGGAAGGAGTGTTATTGCATTCATTGGGGGATGTTTTGCAAAATGAAGAAGATATCATTAAATGGAAGTTGACCGATTGGAGTAAAGATGAAGAGGACCGGATGGTTAATGAAGCATTTGAATGGATTCGAGTTGATGCTGATTTTGAATGGGTTTGCAAATTGTATATCAATCAACCTGATTATATGTTTTGTTCGCAGTTACAGCAAGATCGAGATGTGATTGCACAAATTGAAGCAGTTGAACAGTTTGGTAGATTACGACCAAGTGCATTGTATTCTAGTATTTTAGTACGAACGTTGATGGATAGACGATATTTTTATGGTGTTCGACAAGAAGCAGCGATGCAATTGGCAAATTGTGCTACTGAAGAAACAAATTATATTGGTAAATATCATTTGATTACTGCATTTCAAACAATGTTTTGTTTTGAAAATAGTACAATTCCAATGGGTAATGACTTTAGTGATTTTACAAACTATTTTGTTGAGAAAAACATCCCACTAGCGTTGTCAAATATTCGAGATTCTAATGGGAATTGCCCCTTGGATGCTCAAAATTTCTTGTTGGATTTGTTGAGATATAATGATAATGCCAATAATGCATTCTCTGATTGTTTTTATGTCAGTTTGTTAATTAAAGCTATTGCAAATTCATTAAAAAAGGGAGAAAACACCATCTATGGGTTTGATAAACGAGAAAGAGATCAGTTTGTTCAAAGAGCAGTTAGTGAAATTGATCGAAGCTGTAGAATGGATGCCTGGTTGCCTAGTGTGCAGAATATGGTTACTATTAGTGCAATTGAACAAAAAGAGGTGTTGACTCGTGAAAAATATATACAGCCGAAGCTGGATGAGTTGGTTCAATATACCAAATTAGGTAATAGCCTAGATGTTCGGTTACAAGCATTCAAATCTTTATTATTGTTTGGAGGGTTGCATAATAAACATATTTTGCGATATATTTTTGCAACCATTACTCATGATTTTAGCAACTATGAACGATATTCGTTAGTTAATTTATTACAGCAGGTGATTGGTATTATAGCGTTACAAGGTGATTATATAGAGCCTACTGAAAGTAATACCAATGGTGGGATGGAATTGACTGGAGATGGTGGCCGTCGTGAACAATTGTTACGAGGTACTATCAAGGGTGCTACTGAACTGGTATGCCAAACGTTAACACACAATGCATTTTTACGGAAAGAGTTGTGGCATGCATTAAATGATAAAGTCCATTATGGATTGGTTCAAAAACGACAATTGTTGGATATATGTCAAATCTTGTATCCAGCTATTGACAGTTTTATAGTAACTTTGCCAACACCACGATTAAGAAAGTTGGTATTAAAACATTTGGGCAATGGTATGATGGTGATTAAACGAGAATCAAGACTGAAGAAACATAATAATAATAATAATAATAATACATCAGGGATCAAAAAGGAGAAAAAGAAGAAAAGTATTATCAGCTTTAAAAACCCGGTTACTTCCAATCCTAATAGTGGGGTAAAGAGCTCCTCACCTGCATCAACAGCAACGTTTGCATCAAAACCATCATCTCTATCATCTGCCTCACGGCCCCAAAGTATGAACACTACTACTAGTGCAAGTACCAATGGGCAAAAGCCAAAGATTAAACTAAACTTGAAGGCCAAAAAGTAACCAAATCAAAACAGCAATAATATTTAAATTATTTGTTATTTGTTTATTATTTATACTCTATACTAATATACATTATTCATACATTTCATCAAACATTTTTATTTATTTATATTATTATCCACTTTTTTTGAATAAATGTGGCAGTACTTTTGGTAAATCATAAATATGTCTGATAACATAGTGTCCAGCTTGTTCTTCAGGAATTGGATCATGTTCGTCAACATAATGAACACAATCGCTCCATCCAAACTTCTTTGCATGTTTTATATTTAAATAAGAATCATCAACATATGCAATTTTATTCATATCTTTGACCCCACTTTCCCGCATTGCTTTTTCAAACGCCTCAGCTTTAGGTTTACAAATCAGTGGGATTTCGCTATAATCACAGTAAGTGATCCCATCAAATAAATCATCAATACCTAATAATTTCACCACTCTCTGGCCATGATTGATATAAGCATTTGTGAATAACCAAACTTTTTCAACTTTATCCTTATCTATTGATTGTAACATTTTTCGTAACTCCACATCAGGCTTCAAAATCTCACCCAATGGTAATGCATCATCGACTAATCTATTATATTCCATAGCGTCGATATGATGGAACCGTACCAGCCCCTCGATTGCAAGACCGAAGTCTTTATAATACCGGCGATGTAACATCTCTGCATGTTCATCATCTAGATCTAAATGCGTAACGAAATATCGATGAATGTACTCTTGCATTAGCTCGGCAATACGAGATGATTTTTGGTATAAACAATTGTCGATATCGAAAAATATCGTAATCTTTTCTGTGCTCATTGTATTTATACTTGCGACCTTTTATCTAGTTAATTGTATCTTCGTGAGAGTTTTATCAAAAAAAAAAATAACAGAAAACAAAAGAAAAAAAAAAAAAAAAAAGATGGGAGATGAAATTACCGGAAAGTTAAAGGTTGAAAAATGTCTACTACTTTGTTGTTGACAAGCTTAGAAAATGCGGAAACGATAAAGTATATACTTTAGTACTAAAAGACTGACCGGTGGCTATAATAATGGCTTATATGTCCGCCGGGGAAGGGGGGAGGAGGGACGGAGCGGGGGCCCCGCGCACCATCATCAATAATTTATCAGCTTTAAGGTATGATTACGGTTTAGTCGCTAAATTAGAGCGTTAATGTCAATCCTCAGCAGACGTATAGAACAGAATTAAAATGCCGCCACATAGAATTAAGCTTTCTTATTATTATTTTTGCTTGTGACTCTTTTTTGGGTATTAAATCCACACTTTTTTCACTGCCAAAAAAAAAAGATAAACACTTTAAAATAAACCAACCACAATCCATCAAATAAATTTAATCTCTCTCGTTTGTTTTTTTGTTGTTTATATCTCGACGTTTTTTATATATTTTATTAATCCTTCTTTACTTTAACTCTTTTTATTTCAAATTTTTTGACATTATTTATTTATTAATAAATGCTCCGCAGACAAAGTTCACGACTTAGCAAAACGTTTATTCGCAAAAACCATCATGCCAGAATCGCATTATTAGACAGCACGTTGGATGTAGAGCCTGGTGCTTACACATACCCTCCGAATTCAGAAATCCTCAATGGACGCCATTTTTATCAAAACACAGTGTTGATGGATTGGGTAGCACGGAATCAGCCTCGCCCCATTTCTTTACGACAGTTGGCATTTTTTGGTAGAAAGTTGAATGCAGAGAAATTGTTAAATAGTGCTAATTTTGTTAGGGTAGAACTACCTACAAGAATAGCACATCGGATTCGTGACATGCAAGTGTTGCCGTTCGCTTGTATATCTAATCCTCAGATGTGTTCGGTGTATGAACAGTATTATAAAGCTTTTAATAAATTCCGAAAGTTTCCAAAAATCAACACATTACAGGATAATGAGCGGTTTTGTACATTGCTGAATGAGCTATTAAATGAACATTTGAGCGTGATTCCTAGTTTGGTTATGGGATCAATAGAAAACAGTATGGCAAATACATTGGATTCAAAACGGTTGGATAAGTTTATGAATCAGATTTTGAGGTCAAGGATTTCACGACGAGTAATTGCAGAACAACATTTGGCACTAACTCATGCATATAATAAAGGTAAACTTACTTCCCAAAGTGCTGATAATTATATTGGAGAAGTATTTTTACAATGTAATGCAAAGGATGCGATTGAAGAATGTGGCAAACATGCCAAAAAATTGATCCAGGAAGTGTATCCTAATGTCACCATGCCAGAAATTCAAATCGAAGGGCATTTGGATGCAAAATTCCCTTATATCAAAACACATTTGGATTATATTATTGGAGAATTATTACGCAACAGTGTTGAAGCCACAGTAGTAGCTCATACCACCTTGCAGCAAAAGTATCACAAAAAAGTCCCACCAATCTTAGTGTCAATTTCAAATACACCACAAAATGTTATGATTCGAATTAGTGATCAAGGTGGTGGTATCCCAGAAGATGTTTTGCCTGACCTATGGTCATTTGCAAGAGGGCCGCGATCTCATACTAGATTGGATAACTTTAAAAAGGTTCCTGAATTTGCGGGATTGAGCTCTGAAGTGGGTACATTTACTGAGCGATTTCCGACCAAAAAAGAACGAATTGTAGAGAGTTCATTAAGCGGGTTAACTGCTAGACCTCCTCAGTTAAAATTAGGAATGGGGTTGCCGTTATCAAGAGTATATGCGGAATATTGGGATGGAGCATTGGATTTACAAAGTTTGGAAGGATACGGGTGTGATGTGTTTTTACGAATCTCACGATTGGGTAACCAAAATGAAAAATTACAATTAGATCGTGTATAAACCTTATTTAAATTTAAAAAACATAATAATATTTTTTTTTTTTAAGCGTCTTTGGTTTCTTCGGCCATGTAGTGTAAGTAAGCACCTAAGGTCTTTGCACCTTGAATATAGTTGGAAATGTTAACCTTTTCATTGGTAGAGTGAGCACCATCATCACCTCGACCAACTGGTAACAAAATGACAGAGGTCTTCAAGTTATCTTGAAAAGATAAGGTAATTGGGATAGAACCACCTTCTCGAGTCAAATCTGGGTCAACACCCCAAACGTCCTTAGTAGCTCGTCGAGCAGCTCGGAATGACCAATTGTTTGGATCAGACACCCAGTAATCACCATCATGTAACAATTCACATTTACATGTGTTTTTGGATCCCAGTTTCTTGAATTCTTCATTGATATAGTTGATAACACATTCATCCAATTTTCGTGATTCAATGTTTGGAACAGTTCGAATAGAAAATTTACCAACAACCTTAGCTGGGATAACAGTCTTGGCGCCTGGGGAATAAAATGCACCTTCGACACCGTGGATACTTAAAGCTGGATATCTCCATCGGGATTGCAAAGCTGGTTTGACATCTTCGTGCATAACGGTCTTGGAACCAATGTTGTGTTCAAAACCTTGCAAATCAAACTTGATGTCATCGTACAAAGCATCTTCTTCTTTGGTCAATGGAGCAACCATTTCTTTGATACCTGGGATTTGAATAGCACCACCTGGGGAAACCAATTTAGAAAAGACGTGAGATAAATCAATCATTGGTTCGTGAACAACACCACCAAATAAACCAGAGTGCAAATCAGCAGCTGGGCCTTCAATAGTGATGGTATAATAAGAAACACCTCGAACCCCGTAGGTCAATACTGGGTGAGAGTCACCCAACCAGTAGTTGTCACTAATACAAACAGCATCAACGCCGTTGAAATAGTTTTCAGCTTCTCGTTTGATTAAATCATCCAAACCCAAAGAACCAGATTCTTCCATACCTTCGAAACAAAACGTAATATTAACTGGGATATCCATACCCAATTCTCGGTGAGCTTGCAAAATGTTTAACCAGTCGATAACTGGACCTTTATCATCAGTTGACCCTCGACCATATAAACAATCACCTTCTTCAGTCAAAGTCCATGGATCAGTGTTCCATCCATCTTCTTTCAAAGCTGGTTGAACGTCATAATGACCATAAATTAAAACATTTTTTTTGGATGGGTCGGTACCATATCGAGCCAAAACGATTGGTGGCAAGTGTAAATCTTTGGTACCTTCTTCAATGCCTAATTCTTGTAATTGAATATCAGTGGCACCCAAAGCTCCCAATTCTCTTTCCATCCATTTGGCCATTCGAACAACCTCTGGACGGTGTTCAGCGTCTGCAGAGACAGATGGAATTGCAACAGCTTCCTTTAATCGGTTAATGAATTGGGGCTTCAATTCGTCGATTTTGTTAAACAAATTATTAATTTTTTCAGATGGCATTTTAGCTTTTGTGGTGTCAGGGGAAGAAGTAGTCTGATCAAAAAAGTGGTTGTGATGAGGAAAACAAATTTTATGTGATGAAGAAATTTTTCGAACGAATTGATTTTTTGGTAATTGTAATGAAGTGGAGGAGGAGGAGGAGGAGGAGGAGGTTGTAGGCGGAATCCTAAAATGTGGGTGTAGTAGGCTTGAGGGGACAGTGTGATAGTTTCGCCGTGACTGTTCCAGAATTCCTGCCATTGGAAGGCATGAGCGATGAGATCGGATAGCTCCTTTTTCTCTTAAAGCAGCAGCAGCTGCTGCTGCTGTGGCTGCTATTGTTCCTCGTGCCGGTTTCAAGTGACGACAAATTTTCTGCAGAGAATTGTTATAATGAATGCGTCGTATTTGTTGCATTCTTATTAGTATAACAAAACCGTACTACACAGTGGAATATAATTAAATGGTGGTATAAGTTAATAAGATTATGCTGGATATTCAAAAAAGGGTTAAACTTTGTTCTAGTTAATGGACGCGGTTTTCTAACTGGCACTAGCTAGTATCATGCGCTTAGTCCTGTACAGCTACAAAATTTGTTGCCCACAGTTGAAATTTTTTGTTTTTTTGTTTTTTTTTGTTTTTCGCGGGCGCGTAATTTTTTTTTTTTTTTTTTTCAATAAATTAAATTTTCAAGTGTGGAAAATTTTTACCACAACAGAAATCTTCCGTTGTGAATAGTCCCAGCATAAAAAAATTAGCATTAGTGGTGTGTGTGTGTGTATATCACAGTGTGTGTGTGTGTTTTTTTTTTTTTTTTTTGAATGCCAAAATTTTTCCCTTTCGACAATTTTTTTTTTTTTTCAAAACCCATCTCGTTAAGCTTCACCAAACACGCAAACCTTTTTTTTTTTTGTACTAACATAAATAAATATAATGGCCGAAAGACCTGCAAGCTCGATTTGGGGCCATAAGTCTAGCTTCACTGCAGACAAACCAAATACCACTCCCACCACAGCAAACACTAACATCACATCTTCATCAGCTGGGTCACCTTCACCTGCCAGAGCTTCATCATTTTTATCAGGATTGCATCATTCCTCGCCAAGTGGTGAACGTAGATACAACCATCACCATAATCATCATCACAATAACCACAATCATCACCGAAACCATAATAATCATCACCACCACAATAATAACAATCTAAGTCACTACCATAATCAGCCAGACCATGTAAACGAAAACGGGCTACGAGTTGTTAAACCTCGTGTAGGGACCCATATTATGGAAAACAGCTGGACGGTATGGTTTTTACACCGAGGACCTGGGTTCAAGATCAGTAATTACTTGTTGGCTACCAAACAAGTAGGAACATTTTCAACAATTGAAGAGTTTTGGGAATTGTATACACATTTGAGACGAATTGATAAATTGCCGTTTACTAGTGAATTTCAGGTGTTCAAAAAGAACGTTAAACCAATGTGGGAAGATTCTGCAAATATTCAAGGTGGGAAATGGGTTGTACGATTGAAACGCCCTTCTAAAGGGAAAAAATCTGAAGATGAAGAAGGGGTAGCTGAAGAAGAAGCTGCTAAAATCGCTGCCGAAAAGAATGCCAAGCATATCAAGTGTAGACAACAGGCTACATTGTATTGGGAAAATTTATTATTAAATGTAGTTGGAGGACGATTGTTTAATGATGAAGAATCAAAATTGATGGATGAAATCATGGGGATTGTAATTAGTGCACGACGTGATGAAGACATTATTAGTGTTTGGACAAAGAAGGGCAATAATACTGCAAATAATGAAAAGATTAAAGATGCGGTGATGAAGATTTTAGGCTTGCCAGAAGGTTCGCAATTTGAATATAAAGTCCACCAAGAATCTATTAAAGAAGGTGCTGAAAAGCAAGCGTTGTTTGAACAAACTCATAGCATGAGTACGGCTAATACCACAAAGACCTCAAGCATAGTTCCAGGGATGGTTGCCAGTTTAAGTGGTGGAACTAAAGGTGCAGTTGGTGAAAATAGTAAAGGATTGAAATGGTAAAGTTTTTTTTTTTTTTTTTGATTCAATGTTCTGCATTATTATGTGCATGAGATATTGCTGTCATCAAGCTTGAAATTGACAGTTGGGGGTTGGAATGAGAAAGGAACATGTGTGTTTATGGTGAACAAAAAAAGCAGTTGAGTGGTGATCAACTCTTGTGGAATTTATGAACAGGCATTGCATGTTTGTATACTACTATTTATCTCGCACCGTTTTTATTATTATTTAATAATTTACCTGTTTATAAATTAATTCATTTATAAACGTTATAATGAATTCAATTTTTTTTTTTTTTATTATTATTATTATTATTATTTTTTCACAAGTTTGAAATTTTAAAATGTCCACATAGATTTATTATAGATCAGATTGATAAACAATTAATTGGGATCAACTTACTACAATGAAGGTTGAGTTTTAATCTAAAATAAATTTAGGCGTTTTAGTTGTCAAGTTAGCCCTATGCAATCCAGGCCAAGTACGAGGATTTGCTGGCCAGTATCATCGTTCTGTCTCAATTAATTAACTAAAGCATGTTAGACTCTGCCACATCTAGTGACGCAGCTTATCTGTGCCTAAGCCCTGTTGATCAATTTGAACAATTGAGTGGGCCTAACTTCAAATTCTATTAAAAAATAACCTAATTACTTGTATGTTAAGCACCAGCTTAATTTACACAAATATTATGGCGCCGCGCCGAGCCGCCTCAGGCAAATTTTCATGTCATGATCGTCAGCGCCGCTTGAATATCATTTCCTATTGTGTTTTGAAGCTCTTGTTCATTTTGTCAAACCACTAAACAGTAAATTTCTTAAACTTGTTTAATTGATCGGATGCATTAGAAAACGTTACCCTAAGTTACGCATGTATTAAAAAAAAATAATAAATAATAAAATTCTCTCAGTAAGTCAATGCAGCAGCTTTTTATCAAAATGTTTACGTCATAAAGTTAATTAACAGCAGATTAACATTGGCGTACGTTGTTTATTTCATTAATTAATTTTTCCCACAATTTTCAATTATCAGATGTACTTGTAGGTTACTGACGTATATTATCTGTTTAAGGTGATTCAGAAGCCTGAAGTCTGTAGGCTTGAGTCGGTGGACAGGAGATTGGTTTTGGTTTGGAAGCAACCTGTTTCAAATTTTTTTTTTTTTTTTTTTCCCACGGAGTTAACGAGTTACAGTTGCGGCTTGAACCCTAATAATGAAATTTACATTTGATATATTGAGCTAGAGGTTTTTTTTTTTTTCTTTCGCTATCTCATTCCAGTTCCTCTGTTCCCGAAAATTTCAAGATGCCGAACTCGCTGGTAAGCAGAGATGAAGCATGCATCGTGCTGTTAAGCATGTATTACAGAAACCTTTGCACTATTCAGCTAAGCTTATATAAGCTTACGTTTAAAAGTCATCATCTACCGTTTAATTAATACAGCGCATTAGCGAGTAAAATCTGTACTCACTTGTTAAACCTATATATGCATGTATGAGAATGATGTGCTTGCAGATGGTAAGGAAATTTGCATTTATAGGCACATATGCACTGCAGCACTTAGTATCGTAGTATAGTACAATGCAAGACTTAACAAGACTTTATGGTTTTGTAACGAGGATACAGTTGATTCTGCAACGTGTGTATGCTATCTTATCCTTGGTTCCTTTACAGCAGACCTAAGTTAGCTACAGATATGCTTGCCTGGAAAGGCCAAACTTAAATTTTTAAGTGGGGCTCTAAGTTTAATCCGAATCAGATTCGATCATAAAATTTCTAGTAGTTTTAAGGTATTTGTATACAGAAAAATTTCCGGCATTTCGCCGATTGAACATGGACAGCAAAATTCAAAGCTGTGTATGGCTATAGGACTAGAGATGTCATCTATCAGGTTTTTTTATAATCTGTAAAACCCATCTGTACGATATCAACTATCAGCATTAATTTTTTAAAAATTAATGGTGATTCCATACGCCTATGAATCATTAAAACATATAAGTGTCGAATAAGTTTCTGATTAGAGAAAAAGAATAATCTGAATTTGAGACATAATGTTGACATATCTAGTATAACCCTTTTCAAACAAAAAATCTAACTAGTGAAACTCTATTTTTTTTGTGAATAAAACTAAGCTTTTAGCGAGCAAGAGAAAACAAAAACAAAAACCGTGGAGCAGGAAAAAAGTGGAACAAAAAAATGGACCGCGTTGGTTCAAGTAAATCCGCTTTTCAAGGTACGCTTAACCCACAGTTGACCCATAGCTCAAGCTGGTTTGCACCGTATAAGTCATAAACAAGGCGTTCCTATTCTTCCAGTGAATTCATATTCACGATTGTTGCGGAATGTGTCCCCGGAATTTCTACCCTTTGAATAGAAATATTGGTAGAATTCAATGATCGTGATAGTCTTGAAGTGTAGTGGACAATATTTTTATTTTGGGCCTTAGTAAAAAGGAAATTCGTTGACTACAAAGATCGAGTGATCAACATGAAGCATAAAGTTGGTATTTTGGGTTAATTTATAAGTACGCGTCTGAATCATTCGCATTTACCATAATATTCTCCATTCTTCTCAATTAAGAAAACTCTAATCATAAAGTTTTGGAACAATCAAACCTTTTTTTTTTTTTGTTTTTTATACTTACAACGATCGATATTAAAATACAAAACAAACCATTCATAAGTAAACTTAAATACGAATATGTGTAATAGTCCGATTTAATAACTTATTATGATCGAGGTTGGTAATAAAAAAATATATGCATATTTATAGACTTCTTGGTCTGTCCATCCTTCAGCCCTGTTTATTAATTCTCTTCTTCAGGCCCCTACTCACCTACCCGTGCATTCTATTTTATACCGTATACGTTGTACCGGTGCTTTGTCACTGGAGGCTTGCTGTGTGCCTTATTATTTATTAAACATCAGTTGCATTAAATTCAAGGAATAATTTTTTCTTTTTTTTTTTTTTTTTACATCAAAACTCAAGCCCATCCACCTAACTTTTTTATTTTTTTATTTTTTAATTTTTTTTTTTCTGCGTAAATTTTTTTTAATATTTTTTTTTTTTTCCTTTTTCTTTTTTCAAACGTCGCTCACACCATCCTTCTCTTCTTCGGCCTAAAAACCCAATAACAATTTTATGAACTTATTTGGGAAACCATACGACATAATTTTTTTTTTTTTCCCTTTTTTACTCACCTTTTTTTTGCATTCTCAAACGTCGCTTCACTTGACACCCTTTTCTAGGACTATTCAACAGTTCTGATACCAATACTACTGTAACAACCAGTTTTTATTGCCCTAGTCTACCAACAACACTTTTATTAAAGCGATATTCTGTTTCTAATAATACAACGGAACAAAAGAATAATTGATAACAGTCGGAGCGAAAAAGCTCTTTAACGAACGCTAATTAATAACTCACCCAGACAGCACTTATAAAAAATGGAAGAATCTTCATTATTTTCGTCACATTTATCTTCTTTATTAGCTCAGGCTCAACCAAACAGTTTTACTAACCAACCGCAACAGCAGCAGCAGCAACAGCAGCAGCAGCAACAGCAGCAGCAACAACAACAACAACAAGCACAGCCTAATCACTATAATGAAGGATTTGGGTATCAAGAATATACTAACCATACTCACATAAATCATAATCAACATGAAATCTCACACAGTTTGTAAGTATACATTCAAAAAGTACTGTTACTAACAGAATAGACCAAATACAATTTTTAGTCCTACTTCGACTAGTCATTCGCAGTACACTCCAGCAGAAACGAGTCCTGAGTCGATAACTACTACTCCGTCTGATACAACAACTGGTATAAACATGTATAATAATAACGAAAAACAGCACCTTCGCAGTGCAGCCAATAACAACAATTCAATGAGACGACCGGCTCCTGCGTCAACTTTTACTCCTCAGTTGGCGATCAGTGAATTAGATGGTGGTGATATTGTAATGATGGACTATAATGGGCAATCAAACTATACTCCTAATCCTAATCCGAATGCACACGCAATTCATACCACTGATGCATCTAATACCACAAACGCTAACAATAACAATAATAATAATGGCTTTCACTTCGATTTGGATCCGATAGGTTTGGGGCTGAACGATCCAATGCACGATTTTTCTAGTTATAGCGTACCATCTTCAGTTTCTAATAACCGACAAGATTTTTTCAATGATGGAGGATTTGCTGAAATTTTGCCAAGCTCTGATATGATGATTATTCCCAGCGACGAAGGGTTTCAATCCTTGAATGAACAATCAAATCAATGGGATTCTTTTTCTGCTCAATCAGTACCTAATAATTTCAATTCAGTATCAGTCTCTCATGCTAGTAGTGGCATTGCTGGACCAAGGCAAGCTGAATATGCCGCCAGTTATCGACGAAATAATGGATATGCCAGATTTGATTTATTTGATGAGGATGATAAAGATGATAATAGTAAAAGTGCGCTAGTTAGTCCATCTGATTCACCAGTTACATCAGAACTAAGCCCATCAGTTACCAGTCCTACTAACTCAGCTAATGAAGAATTTAACGTTCAAAAGAAAATTATTCAACCAACAGTTCAACCAAACCAAGGGTTATTGCAGAAAAAACTGGTCAAAGAACGAGAAGAAAAACAACAAGAAAAAGAAAAGGAGAAAAAGAAGGATGAAAAAAAGAAGGAAGAATGTACGAACTGTAAAACTCGAACCACACCGTTGTGGAGAAGAAATCCCCAAGGTCAACCGTTATGTAATGCGTGTGGGTTATTCCTAAAACTTCATGGCGAAGTGCGTCCATTATCATTGAAAACTGATGTTATCAAAAAACGTAATCGAGGAGCTAGTAATGGATCATCCACCAATTCTAGATCACATTCAAGAGAAAATTCTTCAGTTTTGAGTGGTGGGTTGCAGCCTTTAACGCCGGCTAATGGTGGCACTACAACTCCAGCAATTCCAATCACCAAAAAACGAAGTGGTAGCAGTACAAACTTGAGTAAAATGTCAACATCCATTGGGAATTCATTGGGTAGTGAAGGTTTAAGTCTATCAGTTGGTAATTCATATGGCAGTAGTAATAATGGAGGAAGTGTGCCAAAAAATATTGCAATTGCACCGGCAAGAAGGCATGTTACATTGGTCCCGAAACAAGCGTCTGTTCCAAGTAATAGTAATGGGTTTTCAAATGTATCATCAAATGCGAGAATTCGAAGAAAAAGCTCATTGTCTAATTCCAATACTGGTGGATTGAGTAGGCGTGGTAGTTCTACATCATTGAATATTGCGCCATTATCACCACTAACACCAACTCCTTTGGCAAGTTTGTCAGGCGCCACACCAACCAACTCTACTAATACCAGTAGTAGTAATAATAATAATAATAATAATAATAATAATAATAACAATGGTGCCAAAAAATTTGTTCAGCCTACTCCAACGCAGATAGCATCCAATGCCAAACGACAATTGCAAATGCAATTAGATGAGAGTCGGAGGAAACAACAGTTACAACAAAATAACAAGACAGCCATTGGTAGAAAAAACAAGTCGTCCTCATCAATAACCTCATCTACCCCTGTACCTGCATCATCTTCCTCCCCATCACCACCACCATCACAAATGAATGGGGCGACAGATGCAAGTAATGGGGGAGCTACTCCGAATGCAATTCAGCAACGAGGATTCGATATTCAAAACATGGATCCTAAAGAATGGGATTGGTTGAATATGTAGTTTGTTAAAAAAATTTATTTTATTTTATATTTGTAGTGAAATACGTTTATTTATATATTATCTATTATTTTTTTATTTATTACATTTTTGTTGTTGCCCTATTACACTGAAACCGCCAGCGAAACCGCCAGGGTATGATTTAAACCATAGAAAACGCTTCTCAGTTCGTAATAGTAGGTCTTACATGTTATCTTTTGAACAACTGCTGTTGTTTCGTTTGTTATCAGTTACAATAGATTCGGTAATTATCAATATACTTGTCGCCATCGGACGTCCCGGTTATTCCTTTTTCCTTGCCTCGCCACTAATTCTCGTTACTTTACTTTTTTTGACAAAACAAGATTTCCGCGCAAATGTATATATAAAGCACATAATTTAAACAGAGGGTATATCAGGGGTGAGGGAAAGGGCTGTGGTTACCAATTGTGATAATTATAAAGATTGGATAATTTCCTTTTGTTTATTATCCAGAATTAACGTTAGATTTGTTGGAGAATATTATTCGCTTATTCAACAAACATTCAATTTCCTTTATTCTTTACTGATAGGTTTTTTATATTAGTATACGTGAGAAACTTATCCCGCCAAAATCAGCTCGCTTTTTGAGAAGGTTTAGGAATAAACCTTCTCGGCAAGGCCACACTTTTATTATTTAGAATGAGAAGTTATGAGAACATTTTGAACCTTTTTATTTATTTTTTTAATACTATATAAACCCTGTGCTATTACCGGGTTTTTTTAATTTTTTTTTTTTTAGAATACCTATAAACCAGGCTGAGCGAGTATACACCACAATGAATTCATTGATTCCTAGACACGATATGAGCAGCATGGACCACTCCTCCAATAGCAGCATGTCACATGATGACATGGACATGGACATGGACATGGGAATGGGCAGCTGTAAGATGAAAATGTATTGGAATTGGTACACTATTGACGCCTGTTTTTTGCACGAAAGCTGGCGTATTACCTCTAAAGGGATGTTTGCAGGATCTTGTATTGGTATCATTTTTTTGGTCATGTCTTTGGAGTTGATTCGACGGTTGCAAAGAGAATATGATCGATACATTGTACGAAGTTGGAAGAATTCAACTACCGCAGCTGGTGAAAGTCAACAAAGTTTGCCAAACAGTATAAGTAAAAACGCCGTGTTATCATCAATTATCAAGCCGTTCGCTACTAGAAATATGACGGCTTATAAACATTTTGAACCAACTTTGCTCCAGCAAATGGTTAGATCGTTGTTTTACTTTGTGCAATTTGGACTTGCGTATATTATCATGTTGTTGGTGATGTATTACAATGGGTACATTTTCTTTTGTATTCTGATTGGAGCCTATTTGGGATTTTTCTGTTTTGGTGCGGATAATATTGTGGATGGATTGGCGTCAAATGGAGTCAAAACTAATGAGAATAGCCAAGGTACTTGTTGTTGTTAATACTTCTTACGGGGCACCAATTTGCCGCACGAGATGTGGCGGAATTAACTACTAGCATAAATTACTAACATAAAAAGCTAAATTTTTTTTTTTTTTTTTTTTTTTTTTTTTAATTCTTTTTCTTTTTAAATTTTAACAATAAATTATTTACCAAATCTATCTAGTGCTAGCTGTAGTAAATCTTTTCGTCGTTCGATTACGCTCAGGATTTCATTCCCTTCTTTATCATCATCACCATCTTTTATAGTGCTATTAGCTTTAGTAATTGATTGGATTTTTCGCGTAAATTCGGTGGTAAACTTTTCTCCATCTTGGTCAGTAGTATCAACAATGGTGAAAAAATTGACCCAGGATAACAAGCAACCAAACCTTTCATCCAGCACGCTATTTTCCAAAACCACCTCTACATCATCCATTGCAATCTTTTCAATTTTTATCATCCGTTCGGTGTTATAATGAACTAAAGGAACTTCTTCTTCTTTACCTTCTTTTTCTTCCTCTGGTTTATTTTCTAATTTGACATTTTCCATATGTTTGGCCAAATCATCCGGATTAGCAGTAGATGAGGATGAAGGTTTTGATACACGGGTTGTGATAAAACTCTTGAGAATATGAATCATTGACTCACGAACTTTTTCAAATGGACAGTTTATTAAAGTATCATGAATAAACTCAAATGCCACTGATTCCTCACACAATGACAAAAATTTGGCTGCCAAAGTATTAACAACAGTAACCAAATCCGAGTCCACGTTGGAATATACAATAATAGCACAAAACTGTTGCAAAAACTCAAATAATTTATACTTATCAATCAAACTTAGTTCTTTTTTGGTCAACTTTCGGGATGTCCATAAACTCCAAAATACTATTGCATCAATAATACCATATGGAGCGGCGATCCCATCATCTCGGACTAATAGTTTATTAGTCAGTTTTATTAGCTGTGGGAAGGTCAATTCGTAATTTGTTTGTCGGTTTTCAAATTGCAGTTGTGTAAATAATAAAAATAGGCCATCATTTGACAATCCACTGAAAATTTCTTTTGTGTTGTTGTCATCTTCATACCCAGTAGTAAAATCATTATCAACCATTCGATTGATTTCTACTCCCAGATCGACATCAAATGAAATCAACAGCTGCGCCAACCGTTCAATACATTCGGTGATGTTGAGAACATCTTGTTGAATGTGATACTTCTTAGTTCGAAATGTTTGATCTCTTGATTCACATTTACATTTCATTTCAATAAATAATCGGTTGCTCCATCGAATATTAAACCGTTGGAATGCTAAATCCGTGGCCCAAGTTATATATGATTTCAAATACTGTTGTAGTAGTTCAATTTCGGAATCACTAACATCAGTTAGCTGTTCAGTAGTGGCATAATCTCGTGCGAATAAAAATAACCGCCGTAAAACTACTGATAAACTCATTGGGCTCATATCCTCCATATTAACTGCCAAACAACTTAATAAGGCACTCGTACTGGTCGCCAAAAATCTTGATGGGTATGAAGATTGGATTCGCTGTAATGAAAATTGCATCAATTGGTAAATAGTGTAGAATTTGACATCGAAGTTTTGCTCATCATTTTCATCTTCAATTCGTAGAGAAGTCAACGATTCAATTGTCTTTAAAAATACTTCTTTGGCATTACCTTTGGTGCTAACTAATGAGAAAATCTCCATCACTTGTTTAGCTCCTGGCGCCACTCTAACACTAACACTATAATCCCGAGTTAAAAACGGCAACAATAGTTCTGGCAGATCCCAACCAATTTCATAAACCAATTCATCATGTTGTAATAAAACTGCATATAGCTCTTTCAACAATAGTACTCGTTCATCATCTGAGAACCGGGCTACTGGAGATAAGTTTACATCAAGGACTGTAGCGTAGCTGATAAAATCTTTTGATTTGATGGCTTCATCAGCCGCGTCATGAATAGCATCCACAATTGTCTCGATTGGCAACACATCTTCAGCACGCCCGTTCTCTTTTGATATGGTTTCATTATTCGTTCCAGACAACTCATTGGACTCATCTGGTCGTGGGGGCAGTGGTGGGGTTATAGTTTTTTCACTATCACTCATTCTTTTTTGATTATGGATATGTTCGTTGTGTTGTGTTGGAAAACATAAAATAAAAATAATAAAAATAAAATAAAAACATACACACACTTAAAACCACCCGGGACGTGTTATAGCGCAACCATAACTTTAATATTTATAATCGTATAACACACACCTATAAAACTTAAAAAGAATAAAATATCTCCCAATAGTTTTCAATTAAATACCACCCGGCCCACTAAGAAAAAAAAAATATATATAATTTGTTAAAACTTTTTTTTTTTTTTTTTTTTTGGCTCAAACCTTTTTTTTCAAACTATCTTTTATAATTTTTTTTTAGTTTTTTAAAAATTTAAACGAACGCCACCTTTATTATAAAAACAAAATTTTTATTTTTAAAAAAAGAGAATGATTCGTCGACAAGGTTTGCGTGTTGTCTCCGCAATTAACAGACCTGCAGTCTTTTCTGCAATTATTCGTCGACAAGCAAGCACATTAAACCAATGTAACAATAGTATCAATAGTATTAGAGCATTCCCACGACTGGTGAGAACCGCCACTCCACAAACTACCAAACGATATTACAGCCCGTTAAGTGCAGATACTCCAGCTAAAGATTACGACTATAAAAACGTCGTCAGCGTCATCAACGGCAAAGAACCAGATACTGTGTTGGTGGATGTTCGTGAGCCTGATGAATACAGCCGAGGACATATCCCAACTGCTATTAATATTCCAATCCAATCATCTCCAGGTGCTTTAGGGTTGGATCCAGAAGAGTTTATGGATGCGTTTGGATTTGAAAAACCTTCTACTGATAAAAATTTGGTATTTTATTGCTTGGCGGGAGTGAGATCTACTAACGCTGAGCAGTTGGCCGCTACATTTGGTTATCAAACAAGAGGTAACTATAAAGGTTCTTATCAAGATTGGGTTACTAATACCAATAAGAAAGAATAAATATCAATAGTAATAATGCATCTTTTTTGTTTATTCATGTATCTGTGTATAAATAGAAATATATTTTCATATATATATATATTTAAAAAAAAAAAAAAAAAACCAATAACATTTAAATGGTATTAAGCAGTGCGCCGCACTTCGGGCATTTGCTTTCGTTCCCGAGCCGCATTCTTCTTTCGCTTTTTGGCCATTGATTTTTGAACATCTTTATTCTTCATGGTCTTGAATTTGGCTTCTAGAATCAATCGTTTCTTCTCACTATTCTTTAGATAAAAGGTTTTGTTACCCGACTGTTGTCGTAGCTCTTTTTGTTTATCACCAATAACTTTGCTTTCAAAATCTCGATTCTTCATGGTATCCAACCGTGATTGTAAACTCTTGATATCTTTACTTAGTACATCTTTCTCCTTTGTATTTTTGGTTTTTTTCATTTGCGTCTTCATTTCATTTAATTCTTTTTGTCTATAATCGTCCAAAAATGCATAGTCCTTTCTTGTCTTTTCTAAATTCGCTTTACCATAAATGGGATCAAATCGAACGTCCCGATAAAGACTTTGGGATTTGCTTTTATTAGCGGTTAGTCCTGGGATATCTCGAATAACTGATACTGGTTTTTTAGACGATGTTTCTGATGGTGCGTGTTTACCCTTTTTGTTCTTTTTGGCTGAAGTGAGTGAACTTTTTTCTGGCCCACTGTCGCTGTCACTGTTATTGTTATTGTCATATTGATAATTAGAAGATTCTTCTGGCCCCTCGTCAGAGCTGCTGTCTTCTTCTTGCCTCATTATATTAATTTTGTAGTTAAAAATGCAAGTGGAAAACAAATAATAAAAAAAAAAAAAAAAAAAAAAATTTGTGCAAAAAAATGTTTTTAATGTTCGATCCTGCGCGGCTTACACTTAATTAATGATAATTCAAAAAAGTTTCTGAAAATCAGATGGAGTTAAAAAAAGAGGATTAATACAAGTAATAATTAATATATACAAATTATGCAATTACGGTAAAAAAAAAAAAAGAAAAAAAATTAAAGATAGAAAATCTAACTATCACTGATATCTTGTTTAACTTTTAGGGACCTAGAATATTGTTCAAATGCCATCTGCATGTCATATGTAGACCCAACAGTATCCGGATTAATACTTATTGTCTTCCCATCCTCTATTTTAGTTAGTATTAACACTATTTTGAGCCAACTTACTGTAGGTAACTTTGATAATTGATGCCATTGTAGATGTGTTGTCTAATACTTGTTGTTTGACTTTGATGGTAGCCCGTGATTTTGGTGGAAGTGATGCTAAAAACATTCGTGCTGTGCGACCTAAAAACCGTTAGTTACGCTCAAATTCAAATTCATAAAAAATAAAAAACAAATAGTACATACTTCCCGATGAGGTTGGTTTAAATCGAACTAGAACATCTGTGAAATATTTGGTAATCATGATTGGAATTGATATGCTCGCTGGTGGATAGATGATGAAAATTTTGAAATGAACAAAATTAATAGGTGGTGGTGATTAGTGGAGGTCGGATCGGGTTGTCCACTTAAAATTGGGAGGTTTGTTTCTACGTACGGTAAGTTAGAATATACAATATTCGACAAATATACGGGTGATTATTTACTACACACAATACAATATCTGTAATAACAAAAATAGAAAATAGAGGATAGAGAATAAAGGTAGGACAAAAATGAGTGAAAATGTGCCGGATGAAGAACAACCTACTCAACCAGTGCCTATGAGTGCTTCAGTGGTATTAACAAATTTGTCTAAAGATGCCACAACTATTTTAGACCAATACGCCAAACTTCCAAATGAAAAGATACAAGTCCATTTCAAGGCCATTGGATCAGCACCTATTTTAAAAACACAGGTATACAAAATCAGTGGAGATCAGAAGTTTAGTGTATTAATAAAGTTTTTACGGCGACAATTGAGGTTTAAAAACAATGAATCTTTATTTTGTTATATAAATAATTCGTTCAGCCCTGCACCAGACGAAATGATTGCCAATCTGTTCAAGACTTTTGCAGTTGATAACCAATTGATGGTTAGTTATTGTGGTACTGTTGCGTTTGGATAAAAAAAATTTACAACTCATCTTTAGCCTTACCATCAGCAGTAAACAGCCGTTCAATCGATTTGAAATCAATTTTGGAAGTCTTGGATACTACTTTGTTATTCTTCAAGAATGAGACCATCAACTTTTCATCTTCTTGCAAATCTTTCGCAAATGCATATACAAACTCGGCCTTGTCTTTTTGCTTAGATGACAAAGTATCAACCGCTTGGTCTACTTTATTAACCAGTTCTAATTCATTATTCTTGTCTGAATCAGGAATTGTTAATAAAATGCATTTTTGCAAACATTTGTCTTTCAACTGGGCTTTTTTGGTAATCTTGGATGGATGGGTGTATTTTTGAGGGGTATCTGGTCTTTTAATCTTTTTTGGATCTCCAATTTTTTCTTCAGCCAATTTGCGTTTATTAGAAGTAGAAGAAGCCGTGGAGGAAGCAGCACGTGAAGAGGATGTCGACTTTGAGTTTGACTTGGTGGTTGAGGAGCCTGAGCCTGTGCCCAATTGCGCTTGGAAAAATTGGACCAAATCATCTTTTTTTAACTCACCATCATACAAAATTGGGTCTTGTCCATTATTTAGCATCACCAATTGAGATTTATCATTCTCAACCAATCCATTCATAATTTTATCACCAATACTTTGCCCCTGTGGGATGAAACCAAATTTAGCTTGACCTTGGTATTTAAAACTTAGCAACTTAAATAATGGTGGAATACCAGTATTGCCCTTTTTTGACAGCAAGATCATTTTCACATCTTCATTAGTAGATAAAAACTTGTCAATATTTTTCTTGGTAACAATAGAACACCCATTTGGGATCTGATTCAAAGAGTAATCGGAAATTCTCTGGCTTGTTCGTTCGCCTCTATAATCGTCAATAATTGGATTTTTCTTCTTACCTCCCAGAGGTTTAACACCTTTAATAGTTGGGAACCCTTGAATCTGATATTTGGCACATAGTTGTTTGAGCGAATCATTATCACAATTAATTGCAAAATATTTAACAAGTTTACTAGACTTTTTTGCAGCCTCGGTGAATTCCGGCTTTAAACTTTGACAATGTCCACACCATGGAGCATAAAATTCCAGAATTGCTGGTTGGTTGGATTTCAATACTTGTTGGTTGAATTGTTTGGATGATTGGATTTCGGTTACAAATTTATCATTAGCGTAGAAATTCGCGCTACAAGCAAGTGGTAATAAAACCAACGAACTGATCGATAATAATTTCATAGTTCGCTCGATATCAATTTATATTTATTGGTTTCGTATTGGTATTGGTATAAATTAGCCAGTGTGCAATATTCTTAAAAAAAAAAAAAAATTGGTGTGGGTCGTCGTGGCGTGTAATTTAATAAAGCGGGCTCTGACAGGTGGCAGATTTGTGTTTTTTTTTCCTTCTCTCCTTCAACTCCAATTGTTTGTTTTCAAATGCCGCCCTCATTTATTTGATCTGATTTATTTGATCTTGTAAGCCTTACCGTTAACTGAGTTTATTGGCAACTGCCAAAACCGTTACTCAAGAAATTTATCTAACCAAACAATGGGGTAATATGAATGATGTGTATTGTGGGGGTATTAGATATTTGGAAGGAGCATGTATTCGGTAACCAATATATTTATAACTAGCTATTCGCAGCCGCAACATTTGTGGCATTGTTAGTATATTTTTTATTACCACAACCTCAACTCCTCCAATGATTGGTAATACTTTGCTAGGCAAAGCTTGATTAATACGTGGAAATTCCAAAATTCAGCCCATGAGCCATAATAAACTTTTTTTTTTCCTTTTTCTACGTTCAAAGTATAGAGTTAGTATTTTAAAATTATTCATTAAAAAAAAAAAAAAAAAAAGACCCGAGTTCAACCCCGTTAAATGAATAAATCAGCCTGTGATAAATTACCATCAATCAAATATTTAAAAAAGGAACACCGGAACATCTGTGGGTGGTGGACTAGACGGGGCTTAGATTTTTTTTTTTTTTTTTTTTTTTTTTTTTTTTTCTTCTTCTTCCTTTTCTACAGCACATTCCTTCATTATATTTTATCTTCATTTTAAACACTTCTGTAGCCGTATCAAATACATCATTCGCTGCAGCCTTCATTTGACGGTGTGTCATATCTCCCCCAATCTCCAAACTAGTCGATACCGGGATTGTTTTAGTTTACTGCAACGCATTGTAAGTAACTTATTACAGCGGCAACAGGTTGGCGCATTTATACAAATACAGAAGTTACGGCAGAAAAAAGTCCATTTCACAGGCACCCGCACTGATTCCGCAGCCGACACTTTTTATGTAACAGCTGCTGAATTATAAATGACAGCCCAAAAGAAGAAACACCACTAAAACAAGGCAAAAAAAAAAATATTTATTATCCCACATTATTTTTATACCAAAACAACAACAAAAAAAAAAAATCTTTTAAACTCCACTTTGTATTCTTGACATATTGTTTTTTTGTTTTTTTTTTGTTGTTTTTTTTTTTTTTTTCCTTTCTTACTTTTAAACTTTTTTGTTTTTAATTGTTATTTCTTTTTTGTTTTTATCAACTTTATATCTAATAATTTTCAACATGGGGTCCTGTTTTTCGTCCGATAAGGACAAATCTCGGGACAGTAACAACAATCACTACGATCAAAATAGACAGCATGAGAACCCTAATACTAATAGCAAAAACCAATTAAATACCCCTGATCAGAATAATAATAATAATTCAAATAACAATATTCAAGAAAGTTCATCTGGATCTAAATTACCTAGATCACGAAACAATTCTACACAGCATAACAAAAATGACGAGGAAATAATGGCATTAAATAATAAACATAGTACGACTAACGGGATGATGAATAATAATAATAATAATAATGCAGTGAATGGAGAGGGACGCTTACGATCTAACAGTGGGAATGCAGATATGAATCCTTCAAGGCAGATGAGTACGGCCTCAGCATTATCGTCGACTAATAATACCAGTTCGAATAAACAAGAGATTAAAATATTGCTACTAGGAAGTGGGGAATCGGGTAAAAGTACCATTCTAAAGCAAATGAAAATTATTCATCAAAATGGGTATTCACAGGAAGAATTGTTAATGTATAAAACAACAGTTTATAAAAATTTATTGGATTGTGCAAAGGTAATTGTTAATGCATTGGATAAGTTTGGAATGAGTGTGATGGCTAATAAAGTAGAACCAATTGCCGAAGCAAATGAAGAGTCACCAATAAATGCTACTACTACACCGGCAAGCCCTGCAACGTCCAATGAACAAGCAGATTTTATTAAAGAAAATAGCGAGACTAGTCCAAAAACAGAGGTGTTGTTAACACCACAAGCTACGTTAGATAATTCAGTCAATTTCTCTAAAGAACAACTTGCATTAATCACCGATTGTTATGTGCCGCCAGATCCAGATTTTGTATTACCAACCGAAGTGACTCTCTCAATTGAAAAGTTGTGGAATAATCCTACTGTACAACAAATGTTTCAAGAAAGAAGAAGTGAATTTTATATTATGGACAGCGCGCCATATTTTTTTCAAAATGTCAAGAGAATAGGCCATCCAGATTATATTCCGACCGTGGCAGATATATTACGAGCACGAATTAAAACAACTGGTATTTATGAAACAAGATTTGATATGGGTGGTATGAATATTCACATGTATGATGTAGGTGGACAACGATCAGAAAGAAAAAAATGGATCCATTGTTTTGATAACGTTACTTTAATTATTTTCTGTGTGGCGCTTTCAGAATATGATCAAGTGTTGTTGGAAGAAAGTAATCAAAACCGAATGGCGGAATCCTTGGTATTGTTTGAATCGATTATCAAATCAAGATGGTTTATGCGAACATCGGTGGTGTTGTTTTTGAATAAAATTGATGTTTTCACCGACAAACTACCTCATTCTCCATTAGAAAATTATTTCCCTGATTACACAGGAGGTAATGATATTAATAAAGCCGCCAAATACATTTTGTGGAGATTCACAAAATTAAATCGAGCCGGTTTGAATATTTATCCACATTTAACTCAAGCTACTGATACTTCCAACATTCGGTTAGTATTTGCAGCAGTTAAAGAAACCATTTTACAAAATGCATTAAGAGATAGTGGTATTTTATAACATTTTAAAAAAAAAAAAAAAAGAAAAAAAAAAAAAAATTAATATTAATAATTATTATTTGCAATATATACTTTGCCAATTCGATCTAATAAAAGTTTGACTTGTTCTCTCACTTCTGGTACCATATCTTTACTTAACAACCCAATAAAATGTGGATACAATCCGGGCATAGTTTTGATCAATTGTTCGTTATTAACTTGAGTATACTCGCTCAGAATTGCTCTAATCACTGGCCATAAAGTACTGATATATCTTTTTTGAGTAGAATCAACATTGTTATAATCTTGTAAAATTTGTACCAATTCCATCATCAATTCATCTTCCAATTCTTGAATATGGTTTGCACTTTTATCTGTATCTTTATACAAATGCATCATTAAATTGACATAGGTTAATGCGCTCAGTGATTCTTGAGTTAGTAGATTTGGCATATCATGCATGTATCGTCGTTTCCAAATTTTTAATCTTAATTCTCGATCATTATTAAACTGTCTTGAAAAATGATATGATCCTTTCAATAAATGTCCAACTCGAATTAATTGGCATGTAGGCATTTTATCAAACACAGTTTGGTTGGAGATCAGATCATTAACTGTTGAAATCATCAAACGTTGCAAAATACTTTTAATAATGGTTGGTCGGAACACCTTTTGACGGTCTTCATCGTTGGGATTATTAAATGATGATTGTTGATAGATTTCTTCATTATTCAAATCCAACCCAACACTAGCAATGGAATTGGTTCGTTCAAGCCGTGGGCTACCAATTTCTTCATTTTCACCAACTGATTCATTTTGAACAATTGTAAACACTTCCCGTGCCGTAGTGTTTGTAAATAAATATTCAATTTTATCAACCACCTCTTCCCAATGTTTTTCGTTGAATCGATCAACATTTTGGACAATTAACTGTGCCAAACATGAACCACCAATTTTACTAACTGTATCGTTCTCTTGATTAATACATCGAACCAAAAGATCCAAAAATCCCGGCAATTTTCGTTCCAAAGTATCAAAGTAATGTGTTAATAATGCAATCATGTTCCGCAACGCTTGTACCATAGTGGTGTTCAACCATACAGTTTCTTCATCCAAAGTCTGTTTACCAAGAGTATCAAAGATTGGGAACAACAAATCTTGGCATATGGAGTCCCATGTTTCAACATTATACGTGCCCCCATACTCGCTCAACGAATCAAATAAATAATTCAACGCTCTCGATCGAACTTCCAAATCTCGAGATTGGATGATAACCGATTGGAACGATTGTAAAATAGCATACCACATTTCATTTTTACCACCACCGGCTTCATTTTGAAAATCAACATCCATTTTTAAAATTTTGCCAATAGTGTTTCTCAATATTTCTATTGAGTGTAATGCTGTCTTTTGATCTTTTTGTGTTTTGGAAATCTCCCCCAAGCATCGAACCATGCTTGCAAACGCATCTTGTTCAATGATTTGATCAAAATGAGAATCATAAATGTTTTTGACAATTTTAAAAGTTCGTGATACTAAACTTTTGGAAGTGGATCTGGAATTGGCCCCAACTGCACTAAACACTCTAAACATTCGACTCCACCCAGATTTTAAATTAGCAGACCGCGCCTGGATCATTTGATCCAAACAATCCAAGACCATTTCTTTGGCATTCAAATCGTTATTCCGTTCCATGACGTATTCAAATGGTTGCAAGAAATCTTTTTGGAATTTGAAATGAGGCAATTCTTCAATTGTCAAAAATCTTAAACTCAACTGCCGGAGTGCATCCAATGCAAATTGTACAACAAATGGGTTACTTAAAGTACACACTTTGTTGAATTGTTCACCCATAGTCTGCCAAATTTGGCTCCATTCCACTCGAATTCGATTCATATTATAATAACAAACATCAACCATTTTACTCAGCGCATCGGTTCGTGGCTGTTGTGCATTACCACTAGATTTGATTTCTTCCATTGAAACATTCGATAACGCTTTAACAAAGTATACCACAGCACTACCATTCAAATTTGCAGTGTTTCCAAAAACTTTATCCATCATGTTACTCAATTCTTCAGAGTTTAGTGCATTTTTGACTTCCAATGAATACAAACTGTTGTGATTATGATGAAATGATTGTGATACTTTTGGACGATGAGCAGATTCACTAGACTTCCGGATTCGCGCAGTGGTAACATCGGGAATGCTACTAGAATCAATACCAGAATTAATCAATTGTAGTCGTTGTAACTGACTAATAACTGTCAAAATATTTTTCCAAGAATCTTTCAACATGTTACCATCTTCAGTCAATGCAATTTCCAACAAAATCTTGATAGCTTCTACATTTTTCATCTTCAATTCATTAGGACTTTGTAAATTGGTAAACATTTCCAATGCATTAACAAACGAAGTTCGTGCAGTATCGTCCTCAGAATTATTACTACTACCATCAGGGAACCAACATGCCAATCGAATACAGTATTTGAACGCATCAATACACATTTTAATCACTACCGAATCATCAGTTTCTTGGAAAATGCTAGACAACCCGACATATATTGAGCCCCAGGCTTGCTGGAACATTGGCTTGACGTGGTTAACATGGTTAGCAATATAAAAAGTATTAGTATTTTGAACAATATCTTTACCCAATAAATCTTGAAACAATTTTTCAGTTTGATGATAAATTTCTTTACTGGCTTGTAAATATCGTTCTTTGGTATTATCTTTTCGTAAAAATCCAAATCCGTTATTAGCATTATCAGTTTTTAACAATGCTTGTTGATGTTCTTGTTTTAATTTAATTTCATCACTCGAAATAGTGTCATAAATGTTAAGCAAAAATTGTTTCGGCAAATCCCCACCGTCGTTGATACCTCTGTTGTTTTTGATAAAATCATCTGGACTCATTCGATTGCCTTTTATACTAGAACTATGCAAATCAGTGTTTAATAAAATAACAGAGTAAGATAAAACGTATGCTGCATCTGCATCTGCAAAGATACCCTGATTTTGAGAATAGTACCTTGTTGCAAATTTCAACATTAATCTATCAATCTTTTGAGCTTCCCCTGGTAATCTAAACGTTTGCAAAAACTTTCGAATTGCATCAACAAATCCAATTCCTGTAAAATCAATCAAATCAACAAATGCATACATGACGCTAATATTATATTCCCCATCATCACCCAAATACTCCCCTAAAGCAGATTTATCTATATCATGGTTTGATAACAAAAAACTTGCCACTGTTGTAGGTTCACGATTCTCAATAAATCCCAGATTAATCAATTTATCCAACCCTTTTTTTGGTTTATAATTAAAGTCAATAACAGCTTTAAACAAGTCATCCTTTCGTTGTTTCATTTTAGCAAATTCGTTTGGATCGTCAAATTTATCGGCGCTAAATGGTGACGGTGGAGTAGATGTATTTTCATCGTCCAAACTGGCACTACTTGGATTACTTTCCAGAATTTCATCCAGCCGTGGAGTACTTGGTACCTTACCGTTAGATTGAATGGTACTTGATGGTCTTCTTGACCAAGTTAATAATGATCGTAATACTGCCACGGTTGATTCCAAACTGGCAATCTTTAATGCATATTGTTGAGGGTATAAATGGTTATCGCTTGATGGCACATGCGAATTATTGGTGACACTTGAAATACTCAATGCTGGTGGCAGGGATAAATTATAGACGGCAATAGGTTTGTGTCTATTATCATAAAAGTGCTGTAATTGCATTGGTGACATGACAACTTTACTTCCAGCAAATTTGACCAAAATGTTGATAATTCGTTCATAAACATTGACACTACTAGTTCCATCACAATCGTAATTTAAAAATAATTCCACCAAGGCTCTTGGATCGTTACAAATTCGTTGAACGATTATTAATAAAAATTGTTTTTGGTGGATTGGGGTACTAGGCATTTCAAGAATCTTGAAATATTGCAAAAAAATCGGTTCAAAATGTTTTTTGAAATTTGATCGTAAATTTGACAGCATTAACCAAAAGATTTCCGCCGTAATTTCAAATACCGGTGGACTAATACTAATCATGTTTCTAACAAACGATTGCATCAAGTAATCTCTTGATGCTTCCACAAAAGATTGTTCACCATAGTTGTTTGTTTTGATTGAAATATCGTGAGATAAAAATACAGACATGTGACTTTTCAAAATGTTATGAACCAAATGTAGGGTAATTAATTTTGAACGCATGAAATGTGACCGAACATCCAACTCAACATCATTATTCAATTGCTTACCTGATAATCGACACAAGGTTCTAAAAATCAAATATGCATCTTTAACAAAGACATCATTTGTCAGATCATCTTTTTCATCTTCCAAATGCCGTTCTTCTGCCCGACTCTCCATCTGCTCTAGAGTCATCTCTTCCTGCTTACTTTCTTTAGTGACCATAACAACATCTTCACTCTGTGGTGGTTCAGTGACTGATTGATTGCTGGACTTTACAGTCTTTTTGATTCGTTCAAAAATTTGATTGACCATTTGAGTCAAACTGGCTTGTGCGATAGTTTGGTTATTATTCCATTGTGATTTGACAAACACTTCATAAACTTCTCTAATAGCATTTAATAAAGGTTTGCCGTGAATAATCAAATCTTCATTTAAAACTGCTGAAGATAGCGCTTTGACTACTTGCATTTCGAGATTTTGATCGGCTGGAGTCATTTTTCGAATGTTACAAACAGTGTCGACCGCTTGTTCAACTAATGCTTTTTGTGGTGGTGGAGTGACAATATTATTGTCATCATTAATAACAGGTTGCGGCGCATCTTCCAAAAATGAGAATGAAAATAGTTTGCCAATACAATCAACTGCAGTAGATTTTAAGGCACTATTCGACCCCTTTTCGCATACGATTTTGAGTGGTTGGAAAATCGTACCAGGTGATGGCAATTGCGTAGGGCTTTCATTTAATTGTTCTATTTCTGTTAGTTTTTTTCTTCCTTTTTTAAAAATAATACATACTCAATGCCTTTTTAACTGCCAAGTCGAGTTGTGTATTCTTTTTCGCATCTTTGCTGCTTGCAATAGTGTCCAGCGCCTTTTGAACAAATACCATTGATGATACAGTTTGGTGGCCCGAACTTGTAGATGATACAGACAGTGCTATTGATGGTTGTCTTTTTCTGTGGAATCCTCGTTTAGATCCGCTGGAGGCGTTGGAAGTGCTTGTAGTATTTGAAGTTGTGCTTTCAGCGGCACTGATTGTAATATCTGGAGTTGATTCAGATGCCCTTATTGTTGGGGAGCTGTTAGCAGTATCACTATTAGCATTATCGCCGTCCAAGGGAACGTCTTCCATATCGGTATTTATTTCTTTTTCTTTTGACTCTTCTTTATGACCATTCAGTTCGCTTTTTGCTTCATTCCGTCCGTCATTTTCAACATGTTTAAGCTCCCCATTGCTATTCGTTTCATGTTGTTGGCTTTGTTCATTCTGTTCAGCCTGTTCAATTTGTTCAATTTGTTCATTCTGTTCATTCTGTTCATTCTGTTCATTCTGTTCATTCTGTTCATTTCCCTTATTACCATTCAATTCGCTATTTCTAGTTTGTGTAGTCTCTTGAATAGGCTCGTCGTGTTCAGACATGGTCAGTATTCAGAATAATCTATATCACAGAAATTGAAATATATGAATTAAAAATATAAAAAAAAAAATTAAAAAAAAAGTGTGTGTTGGTAAGTTCACAACAGTTAAAAGCGTGGCCTTAAACCCTGGCACTGTTGTGTACTTAATTAAAAAACTGGAGTCCCAATGCTACGTAACAGGATGCATGTTTAAAGCGGGAGGCTATCGGGGGGTCGGACTCTATAATACCAAGGCTACCAAACAAAAAACTTAAACGGTAAAAAATAATTAGGAAATATTATATAAAATGCACTGCCATTTTATTATACAAAATTTTTTGGAGCGTTAATTCATTACTTATATTCAAATATTATGTTTACTTGAATGATTTTACAAAAGTGTATTTATTACCACCCTTACCAGCTCGCACTGCCGCATACCACACACACATTTCATCCCAGAACGCAATTCGAACTAATGATTTTGCTAGTGGGGTCGATTCGGTACTACTAGTGGTGGTTTTGCCAGAACTACTTTCATCGGAAGAATGTTGACTTTTGGCACTGTTACCGGGGATTATTTCTTCATTAGGTAGTAAGATTGGTATACTAGCAGTGACGTTAGATTTGTCAATTTGTCGCAGTACCACCCGTTTACTATCATCACATACCACCACCACATTATCAAATACTAAAACCCTCATCATTGTCCCACTGGCTGGTTTTTGCATATCGTGTACAATTTTTGAAACACTTTTGGCCATTGGCTCATTAGTTTGTGGATCTCTAATCAAACAATCGGTCATTTTCATCTCTTTTTTGATATTAGAAGATGGTTCAACGATAACCCGCGACTGAATAATAACAGACAAATCCGCCAAAAATTTACCATACACATCCTTCATTTTGAAAATTTTTTGCAATTCTTGTAGTCGTCGTCGTCGTTCAGCCATTGGTTTTCGATCCCCAATTTCTTCAATCAATTCGCGGAAAGAGTTATAAGCAGTGTTCATAGCCGGAGTTACATGCGATAGTTTCCCAAAGAAATCCCGATATTGTTCGATTCGTTGGAAGGGTAGGTTCATGTAAGCCGCACAGTTGGCCAACTCATGTCTTGAATCTTTAAGACATGATCTCAACCATTCGGCTACATCGTTATCAGGATGATGTTGAGTTGGCGCGTAACCTGGCAATGCAGTGCCATAAGTGAACGCAGCTTGGTCAACTCTACGGATTTTAATCCATACTGAAATTTTTCTCTTTGCTTCTTCGCAGACTAAAGCATATTCCAAATACCAGTGGAAATCTTCGTATAAAGAAGTCATTTTGGCACCTAATTGTTCCATAATGGTTTCTTGTTCATGATAACTATGGGAATGTTTCAATTGCTCCAATGTGCTATCAATAATACCCATCAAAGTTTCGGCATGCAGTTTAGCGATGTCGGTTAAAAATTTGAAACATGGGCTAGCCTTTCGAGCCGCTTTGGAGGACGTACTGGCAGCGCAATAAATCGATTGAAAATCAAACATGTTTTTGATAAATTTCTGTTCTTCGTTTGCAAAAGCTTCAACACTGGAAATGATATTAAATGGTTCGTTGATTTGTAAACTTTGGACGCGAGACACGGTATCATCATTTAAATAATGTTGCAATACGTCCAATGAATTGTACCGTTGGTGAGAAGTTGAGTTATTATGCTTTTTCTCTTCTTGTTGGTGGTCTAGCTCTTCATCTTCTTCAATAATATCGCGTGGTTGAATATAATCCCGTGTCACCACCTCATTAATATCCATTAATAATTGCAACACTACTTTTGATCTGTCAATTTCACTTTTTTCGGTTCGTTGATGAGTCCATCTGTCTGGATTACCGGTCATACTATTTCGATCCTGAGCAGATGGGACTGGTGTCCCTGGAGCACTAGTAGTCGTGCTACTTTTTTGATTCAAACTTACTGGTTCCAAACTAGTCAAGTCATCTTCACTCGAGTCTTCAACTTCTCGTTCTTTTTTTTTTTTTCTTGAAAATAGCCCCCCTGCACTAGGTCTTTTGGATTGACTAGATAATCTGTCATCTACAATTTTTTTGTGTTTTTTAATAGTTGCTGATGACACATTTGGATGCCCGCCTTCATAATACAATGCACGAAAACCTGGTGATTTCAAAAACTCATTTTCCAAGCATGGATTACCATCCAAATCAATCACTTTGATATTTCCATAACTTGCTAATTTCGCCAAATGGTATGGCCATAACCCAATCTTATTATTATTTAATCGTAAAATTTGCAAATGCAACAATTTTGTTGAAACCCATTCGTCTACTACTGTTAATCCCAAATTTTTGCACACCAAATATTTCAACCCACTCACTTTTTGTAACCATCTTGGTAATCTACCAGTGCTACTGATCATTGACGCCGTGGAAGCATTGGAACTTAGATCCAAATAAGTCAGCATACTCAATTCATCATTTTTGGCCGCTATTGGAGTAGGTGGGGTTAACTGTGTTGCGTTGGTTGGAGTTTGGTCCCCCTTTTTTTCCTCTTTATCTTTTTCCAAAACATTAACTGCATTAGGTACTGGTGGTGGGGCAATAGATGGAGGAGTTCGTTGTTTGGCATTATTAATCTGTTCAATAGTTTTTGGTGATGGGGATGATTGGGTTGGTGGTGAGGGTTGGGTAGGTGGTGGTGGTGGTGGTAAAGGTTGGTTGAAATACTGCGCAGCAGCATTTCCATTATCAACTGGACTTTGTGGAGGTAGTGGTGGCAATGGCATTTCAGAATATTGACCAGCTACCCCAGTGATTCCTAACCCCATATCCGACATTCTCATATCAGATGAAGGTTGTTCATCCTCTCTATACTCATATCTGTGTTGCAAATATTGTGCTGGGGGAGGTGGTGGTTTTGGAACCGACTGTTGAAACTGTTGGTGTTGGGCCATTGATGGAGGAGCTTGACTAAATTCCTTGAAATCTCTGAAATCTTTGAAATCTAATGGTTCGGGTTTTTTACTTGGCAAGAACTGGTCAGCTATTGGCTGCACGTTGGGGTACAATAAATCAACGTTTATGGGCCCGTTCATAGGTCCAGTTATTGGATCAACAGATTGGTGATAGTTGTAACCTGCTGAAGATGGTTCTGGTTGTTGTTGTTGTTGTTGTTGTTGTTGTTGCTGTTGTGATGGTTGTGAAGCAAAAGTAGATTGTGAGGTGGTTGAAGTTTCTGAACTGGAATAGCTAGGTATTTTCGACAATGTATCCCTTTTATCTTTTTTGCGAAAGTTCATAATAAACAATTAATATTAAGAACGTATTTGTAACACTGTGGTGGTAAAACGTTAGGAATGTGTTTTTGTACCAATAGTACAATATAAATTAACTAATGAAAAATTTAGAAAACAAAAACTGTTTTAAAAAGAGAAGAAGAAGAAGAAGAAGAAAAGAAAAATTTAAAGCAATAACTATTAATTTATGTGAACTTATTAGTGGTGGTGATTAATTAATTATTATAATAATAAATTTAAGGGGCACACATAACAATTTAAACCGTTTGGTACTGATCACTATACGTGCACTGCGGATCCTGTGCGGGACACCTTGTGCACAGTCGGTGTTATTAATTTTTGTTTCTTTATTCGTTTTTTGTTTCATGCGCAGTGAAAAAAAGGTCTTTGGTTCACACATACACACATACACACACACACACACACACACTTGGTATTTACATCAGTGTTTACTGTCTACATTTCCACCGTTATACTATTCCACTACTATCTTAATGGATTTGTTTAAAATTCAGCTTTAAATTTTTTTTCTAAAGGTTTTGTTGGGTTGTTTTTTTTTCAGTGTATGCGGCGAACTCACCAATAATATTGCACAAACTTGATATATTAAGAGGAGGAAAAAAAAATTTCACCTGCTGTAATATGTTTAATAATTTATGATGGACGGATCGACATAAAAAAAAAAAATTATTATTAAAAAAAAAAAAAAAAGGCCAATTGAATTAAGTTAATATACGTCAATTTCATTCATTGATTATAATACGAAAAGTGATTCAAGTTTCAAACCATAATAAATGAGTTAAGATACCGTGGTGGTTGACCAGGGTTCTGAATCTATATAGTCCAATCATATCCAAACTAGCTAGGATATTTGTTAAGGGTGATGATAATCAACTTTTTTTATTAGGTTTATACGATTGAGTTTACAATTATCTCGCCTGTTTTAAATTGTGGCACATATCCGTAATATGGTTCAACTAAAAATGCAGTATTAAGCTAAATTTATTATGCGCAGTAAGCTTAAAATTGGGCAAAAGATTTGCGGTGCGTATTGGATTAATTAAGTAGTGTGTGGAATTTCAGTGCACCTAGATAATGGGAAGCCAACGTGAAACTGTATAAGGTTTTTTTGGAGATCAAACATTCATTGTGAATTGGTACATTTGTCACAAACTACACGTGTAAACTTGAAGACCAATATTACCGGTAGTCATAAATAATTATAAGCACTATTCGCTCAAGTGGTGAAAGCTATGGATGAGATTGAAAACCGGTTCTCAACAATAATGGATAGATATCGGTCTAAAAACTTAAAAACTTTTAATACAAAGGATAGAAACGGGTGATATCGATAAGAATCTTGATCAATATAGATTTTTGTAATAATAGGAAAAACCTCAACATTTGTAGAACTCTTTTAGGTTTATTCGGAGTTCATCGAACGTTACCATTTATTATAAATTATGTATTGCTATATTCCGAATAGGAAAGTTAACATTAATTCCCAACGGACAATACTGTAACATATTAATAGTATTATATATATATATATATATTAGGGGTTCAAAAACACAAATATCAAATAATGCCGCGAATGGTGTTTTCAATTAATCTATTTTGCTGATACGATTTTCTTGAAACAATCCTGCACGGTCCTTTTTACCACGTATTACCATTAAAATTTTATATAAAAAAACATGTCTGTCGGCTAGATGACCGAAAAGTTCGCACTCGTAGCGCTACCCTTTTTGTCAGTTTAAAATTGGGCCCCTTAAACATTATTATTATTACTATTTTTTTTATGTTTATAGTCAATGGCGATTTATAGAGAACGAGGCTGGTTTGTTAGACTTAAGGGGTAGTTTTGTCCCAACGGAATAAAAAAAAGTGTCATAAGACTGCTTACTGCATTGGGGGACGGTAATGAAAAAAAAAAAAAAAAATATCGTTTTAAAAAAGTGGAGAAATTTAAGCGCAGTGGGGCCGACCGTCGGGGCGTCGGATCGGAGATACTGTTTAAAAACACTGTGGGTGTAGCCGCAGGATACCTTGAGTATTTCAATTAAGCTTACAGTGTATATATGTACAGCGGCTGAGATGGTTTTAAAAATCAGGAGATGATTGACATCCTCGCGAGTTGAATATTGACAGCCTCACGATAATTATCAATCAGGGCTGCGATAAGCCAATCGATGTGCAGCTACTGCGAAATCCTGTCCCGTGGGTATATTCGGAATCTGGATTATTAAGCGCACATGTCAGTACTTTAAATATATCTAAAAGACTGATGAAAAAAATGGGTCTAATTTTGCCAGCCAGCTTGCTTGATACATGTGTCAAGAATGACACTACTCAGTACTAGACGCTAGACTAATCTAGTTATAACTTACTGGTGAAATATTGGTAGCAAACATCAGGTAACGATGTAGCATAAACTAGTCAAAAGTAGCTAGTTACCATGAGATGTAAGCTTATAAGCCGATGCCCACAATTTAAGCAACCCATGCAAACAAGCAAATTTTAATGCAAAAACATCATCATGATAGACTAGAATTAAAAAAATATGTTGGAACCACAACTGCGCTTTTTTTTTTAATTAAACGTGGGATGGCACCAAGTGCATATGTTTTATATGCAATGCACGGCTCAACGGTTTTTTTTCCCTCTTTCTTGTAAAACTTCTCCTTATACATGTAGATTAGTCTAAAATGTATTTATGGTGAGTTACCTAAACAGACGGCTCCATGCGTTGGTCTCTAAATTATTAGCTATTGGAAAGAAGCTTTATATTGGGTGTAATCTTAATAGCTCGGTAATTTTTTTAAAAATAAAAATAAAAAAAGAAAGAAAAATAATTATATTATATTATTTCGAATACATACAATATCTTCATGGAACATCAAATAATAAGATCTTACCTCTAAGGTCCTCAAATGATTGATTACTGACCAAATAGTGGTCTAGACTGCGTTATAATAAGTATTTATAATCAACTGTAGTCAGTTGACTTGTGCTTATAGTTCGGGTTGTGTTCCGTGGAATAGCAGTACTGTAGCCTCAACTACGATAACCATAATATATAGCGTTTATAATGGATCAGATATTGATATTAAGTCTTTTTAGACTTAAAAAACACGTGTGGTCTACTAAAAAAAATTACTTCTAGCCGCGATTAGTGCTATTTAGTTTTAGAAAAGGCCGGTCGATATCGTAGTATTATTAATCTACTATACTTCAATATTTTGAATCTTGTTTTTAGGCTATTTTTTTTTCTTTTTGTTTATTTTCCGATCTGTTGAAGTTTAAATTCTTATACTAGTGCTATAGCCACGGTTGTGCCCACAAACAAAAATTCATGATGGTTTGACTCAAAAAAAAGTACAATGTACAATTCCAAATTGGATCACAAGCGCAATGGCTTACAGCCACAACTCCTGAGCAACTTTCACAATATTAAAATCGGCCCCGCTCGCATCAACAAAAACTTATTGATTAGATTTGCGGACAACCAAAACCATATTATGCATCTATCCATCATCAATCACCAGTCACCAGAACAATTAAGAATTATTTGGCTGCAGCAATCAACGCTAAGGGATTTGTAGTAATATGACTCAGATATATTACTGCTTAAAATAATGTACACAAACGATTGAGTGACAGGAAATTAATTAACGTTGAGAATGCAGTCAAATAATAAAAATTATTTAACTACTTAGAAAGTCATTTGATGCGCGCAATTGCGAGTCCCGCATAGCAAGATATAAATTATACATTATTTTGGTTGAGTTTGCTTATGAGAAAAAAGTGACATATAAGAAAAATGATTTGGGGGGAGGGAGCCTCAAAATTAGACACCATCGCAAACAATCTTAGGTTTGTTAGTGATGCATCACCTGAAGAGAAAATTGGAGAGTATATGGCGTTTATAAAGATCAGAACTTTTTTAGGGTGTCCTAGACAAGCCCGCCCATAATGTTTCGCCAAGCAGCGTTATGACAGCTTTGCGGCTGCGTTTTTTATACCCGGAACCCTAAATAATAAACCTCCTTCTACTATCACGAACATTATCAAGCTGATTATAAAGAGCTCATTGTATCTTCTAGGCCAAAAAAAAAAAAATTTGTTGAACAATATCAATGTTCATTTCGTTAAAAGACCCTTGATTAATTGATTGTATTCAATTAACCATGCTATAACTCCACAATTGGTAATTGTTTTTATAAATTGGGATCCGATATGGTGGATACCGCAATATTAAATTGCGATCAGATTTTGTTACTTCTTTTTGTCTTCTTTTTCTTTTTTTACCCCGGACCCCAGACACATTTACCAAAATCTGGTATTTTCCCTTTTGGTAACACAAAGATAGTTTTTGTTGTTGTATTACAATTCATTTTGTGATGAAACTTGTGCTTGTTTACATGTATACAGATCTCAAACTATAGACAAAGATTTTGGCCACAAAAGTCAATCAATTTCTAGCCACAGCTGTTTGGCACGTTTCTTTATATATTAGTTTTATTGTGGGGTATTCCTCCAAAATTCCCTGATTAGGAAATTTCCGTGGGGACCTACTTATAAAACAAAAATATTTGACAATGTCTGGAATAAACAAAATTCAATCAATGATACCATATGTCTGAAAAATTGAAATCCAAAAGAATCAATTAATTTTATTTCAACTTGTCAATTAATAATCGACATGATGCAAGCTTAAGCATTTTTAGAGGAAAAACCCCCTTGTCTGGGTTAACAAATTTTTTAATGTACCACCAAATTGGCCCTTTTTGTTTACCCTTTTTGTTGTCGATTAGCAAACGAACATTGTTTCTTTATTTATTTTTTCTATATTGAAATCGCATTCGGTAAAATTGTGATTGCGATATTCTTTGATATATGGCATATACATCTTCAGTTTAATTAAAAATAATAAGAAGTTGTTAAATAATTCGATTCTTGATCAATTTGCTATAATAGTTAAAAATTTATTAATCCATACATCTCGATGGGCATGCATCAAAAATGATCGAGGACGATCAATCGTTTATTTATTTTTTCCAATAATCCTACATAATTCATAAATCTTTCAAAAAAGGTGCAACCAATATAAAAACCCTTTCTAATAAATATAATACACTTAGACAATTTGTACATTTGTATCAGCAGCACTGGCTTCCTCATTCTGGTTCTGATTATGCTGATTTGCATTAGTTGCAGCAGTACTTGAAGTACTTCTCAACATTTGATATCGTGCTAGTCGTTTTCGGTCCAACATTCTGCCATGGTACCAAGAACAACACCAAACCGCCAACGCCGCGCCAGCCAAATTAGCTACAATATCCATCACATCAAATGTACGTGTAGGTACTGCAATAGCTTGCACGAATTCGCTACCAACGCCAAAGACGCCTCCAACGCCCACAGCGGTTAATTGGATACATCGCTTTTTATGCGTATCAAACATCCAATAGAAGCTGGTTGCCATTAAGAAAAACATAAAGAAATGTAAGATTTTGTCATAATCAAAATGAAGGTTTTGGTTCAATCCTAGGTATGCGCTAATGAAGGCGAATACTGTGAACACAGCTACAAATGGAAGTCTTACTCTCATCTTGAAGCTTTTAACTGACCCAAAAGTTTTTGTAATGCTGATAGGTGGTGTTTTTTGTTTTTTTTTGGTGGTGTAAAAATTTCTTGTTAACCACAAATGGTTTGGGAGTAGAATCTGGGGCTTTTTTCTCTGATGCAACTTTCTAGAACCCAATACCGTTGGTCTTTTAAATTTATTTTTGTTACCGTCCCGGCTCGGGGGCTTTTGAGCTTTGCTAGGATATCCAAGAAAACAAAATAGCAAAGTAATATATTTAAAACAAATATATGAGTTCCATCTTTTGGTAGATTCTCGAATCCAGTTTTATGATACCAAATCACCGTTAGGCTAAGTTCGTTTTCAAATCACATTTTTTTTTGGTTATATTCATTGTCATAACTTGACACGAAAAATTCAATCGAAATCTTTTGATAAGCCTATTGCAACATCTTAAACCGCTTTTCAGGCGAATATGCCGAGGCCCGCCGGCTCTGCTAAGCATAATATAAACACCGCTGAGAACGGGATACTACACTGGTTTCAATCCCACCACCGGACTGTGCCACGGGCTAAAACCACTCACGATTTCCGCATGCATTACACAAAATTTGTTTATCTTATCAACGAAGACTTTACCTATCCCAACTTTTGATTGCATAAATTATTTTTCAAGCTCATCAGTCAGGATATTTTTTCTTTTCTTTTCGTTTCCAACAATCCAGATTAGGTTAGTGGTGTAGTTAACGATAATTTGACAAATCAAAAATCTCATTAAGGATGTTTTGATAACTTATATTAAACTTTTGTTCCTTTGAAAAAAGGGGATCGCAATTGGAATTTTTGTACATATCCATGATTTACAATCCATAACCGGTCCCTGTTTCTTTTTTTGTTAGCAATGTTGGATAGTGCTTTTTGAGAATTTTAGTTTGGAACTTGCCTACAATTCAAAGCTATAACTTTATAATTAACTTAAAACTAAACGTATTAACTAGCCCAGATCCATTTTATCCTGGTTCCTTGGATTTCAAACAACGAATAGTTTTACAATACTTATAACTAGTTTATGTCCTTTTTAGAAACTCAAACAACGAGTCGCTTTTTTCTCTTATATAGAGACAAACAGCTTTTTTTTCCAAAAAAATTTAAATCTTTTATAAATGAAATGCCTGATCAATTATTCTAGTGACTTGGTGCTAATTCTCATGATTGTATTTTTTTGATTTTTGGTATTTGATTCACACATGAATATTTTAGCTTTTTTTGTTTTTTTTGTTTTTGTTTTCTTTTTCTCCCCCATATTAATTTTTTCTGCCTCGTTTCTTTTTCTTGTGTTTCTAAAAAAGCAAAAACTGTCTCACAAGAACAAACAAAAACCCATCCCCCAATTCATGACACACTCAAAAAGTAGTACGCTGCTCCTTTTCTCCCTCACGCTTAAACATTATTTACTGTTGACCTGTTTATATAAATATCTTTGTGTTTCCCCAATTTAATTGTTGTTGTCTTTTTTCTTCCCCAGGTTTTTTTTATTTTTAAAAATTTATTTCAATATACATTTACAACACAACATGGCCGGTGTTTCATTCTATTTGGGTTGTTCAAAATCGCCCCTGAACATGATCTCTGATGAGGATGTTGAAGATACATCTATAATTGACAAGTACGAAAATGTCGACCCAGACAATGATACAAACGGTAATTCGAAAACGCGTCGACAAAGTATTCCAATTGCATGCGACTTTAATTCAATTGAAAATTTTGAGGGATACCACGCATCCAATTTATCTCTAAAATTTCACAACCTTAGTTTAACTAATACTTGTAGTACTGCCACATCATCAACAACAACAACAACAACATCCACTAACAGTAGCAGCACTACTTCAATTAATAGTGCTTCCAGTAAATCTCCAATTTCAAGCTACCTTGCATCAATGTTATCTGATAATGAATATACTACTATTGAATCAACCAGCCATATTATCAACTACGACACCAGCCCAATTACCTCCGCGACTAAACGCTTCCCAGTCAACTTGGAACCGCCAAGTCCATTGTTACTGGCGGAGGATGATTTCGCGATGTTGAGCCCAGTTGATAGCGACCCGATCTCTTTGTTATCATCAAGCACCAGCACAATGTCATCCGAATCTAACGAATTGTTTGAAGATTTGATGCCAATTATCACTGCATACTCGGCAAACTTGATCCCAGATCACCAAGTATTTGATCGATATTTGGATCTACCTCCTCCATTATTGGAAGATCCAGAAAAGCCACAAATTCCAAAAATCCCCTTGTACGAGAATGTTGAGGATTTGTTGACCGAATGTTATCCATTGCTGTCTGTTGATGCATATGAGTATCAATACCATCGATTACAACATAATCGACGGGAACTATTCAAACTACGACAACGATTGGAAGAAAAACGCTTATCAAGGTTGCATTCAAACTCGTTTTCTGAAAAACAATCCGTCAAACCTCATATCCGAAGCCGGGTCAAACTGCATTAACCTATTATTATTATTATTATTATTTAACTACTAACCATTTATTTATTTTATTTATTCAGTACACAATTTGTGCTATTTCTTAAAAAGTTATTAAAAAGTTTTGATTTACTATTTTTTAAATATACTAATTACTTTGCTTCATTTAATTTTGTTTAGTACCTGTACCATAAATCTGTTCATTCTCCAATCTTCTTTTTCTCATTACAAATTAAAAGAACACAAAAAGTACAATAACGCGGATTGCCGCATTCAGCTATGTGCGTCAAGTCAACCAAAGCCCTGGGAGCTTGGGGAAGGAAGGAAGGAAAAAAAAAGAAGATAGCCCGGCAGCGCTTAAGCTCAAGAATTACTGGCTATTGATAAAAAAAAAATTTGATTAGGTTTAGGTTTTGTCTCGTTGCCCCTGGTAACTTTATCTCTCCTCCTCCTCCTCCTCCTCTTCCTTAAGATGTGTAGGGCGAACAGGCGGGCGGGCGAGCGGACTTTGCTTATAAGCCTGTAAGTTTTAATTGAGAACCGGGCCAAGGACTTTGAAATTTTTTTCTATAGTTTAAGGTTTATGTGTGTATACAAAAGTTTTGTGTTACGCGATCGATGTAAATTAATACACCCATCTTTCGAGCGGAATTCCCGGGTTTCCCGCCAAAAACCAAACAAAATGAAATTATCCCAATCGATTAAAACATTTTAAAAAATGCCTCAGTGCAGCAGCAGCAGCAAAAAACTGCAACAATTTGCTTTGGGCACCAAAACCAAGCTTCAGATTGGTTATCAGATAAGATAAACTATACATGTAGTACTAAGTTGAACCCCTAAAAAACCCTTATATTACAATAAGATATCCAGTTTATTGTTAAACCCACTTAATCCATTATTTTGGTTTATCTTAAGCTCATTCCATGTATAATAACAACAACAATTGTTTAAACCTTACGTTGGTACTTTTAAACGATTAAATTATCGAGCTTGAATATAAAATACGTTACTTGTTTAGATACCTGCGTTAAAATATTATCATAAAATAAACTAGTCCATTAATCGTATTGGTTTTCATTCCCTCGGTAATGTCTTATATATAAACAATTTAATTAATTCTTATAAAAGTGGATATTTTTTATATTTTCCCGTTTCAGTAGACGCGCATTGCATCAAAAAGGGGAAAAAGAACAAGGTTTTTTTTTTTTTCATATCACCAGCTTTTTTTTTTTTTAATAAACTTGACTAGCAGCATAACCATCGGCGATTGATTATGTTTACTAGTTGAAGCGAAAAAAAAAAAAAAATATTGTCGCGATTTCATAACTTATATTCATAGCCCTAAACTATCCCCGGATCGAACCAACAAAGGAATATAAACTTTTACAGTCTAGTGCTTGAGAAAAAATTAAAAATAATCGATCTTTATTCTATTAGAATGATCGATCCAAGCTAGCTTAAAATCTTAATCCCCCTAAATCTGAATATTTTATTAATTAGATTAAATCTTATAATATTATAAATAGTTCAGATCGATAAGCTATTACCAATATATCTTACATACATGGGGTATTCTGTAATGTAGAATAATGAACTTGAAGGTAAGTTAATTAAATATACGGGTACGAACATTATATGAACCACCCTAGTGAATTCAATACTCCCATGGTTTAGATGTGGTTATTTGCATGCTTAGTGCAGTATATAGCCCTGTGTTAAGGAGACCAGGATATGCGAATGAATAAGTACTCAGTCGATAGATTCCTAATAGAAGATCAAACGCCATCTGGATCTCTAGGGGGGGATAGAAGCACAACTATTCTATAGCACAGGTTGATAGTCTATGAATAAGTGACCAGCTCTTTTGGTAGATACTTACACGACGAGAGCGTGATGATGGTAGTGGAGATGGTGATAACAATGAGGGGCGCTCAGCCGGGGTAATTATTGACTGCAGATTACTTATAAACTGATGATGGTAAATTACAAAAGTATGACCTATTGATAAGATTGATACACCATGAACTGATCAAAAAAAAAAAAAAAAAAAAACATCTTTAGATTCAAAAACCGAATTTTGGTTTAGAAACCGAGAAGCATGACTATAAATCTTATGGGGTTTGGGAAATTTTAGCGTATTGACTATGGGTTATTGCGCCTTAACACCAGGTCTAATACAGAGTATCGAAGATCAGACGAGTGATTATAAGTACATGTTCAATCTCCAATTTTATCCAGGTGCATGGCACACAATCAATCGTTACAACCGGTCATACATGTACCAACCCCTCAATATTATCAAATTAACAAATTCGATCGATCATGTAACTTCTATGCATTACTCAGCACATTTTCAAAACAAAATTTAAAATTTGCCATTGTTCGGGTTTATCCTGAAGAATCTATCAAACCTTATCATTTTTTTGCAGCACTTAAGATCCGTATTTGAGTATATAAACAAAAATAATAATAAAAAATAAAAAGCGTCAAGGTTTAGATTTATTTTTATTTTTTGGGACAGCATGCAGCCGGTTTTGGAGTGATGCGCTGTGTTTCTAGGGACCTACGTACGCAAGATGCATAATCGGCGGTCAAAAAACCACCCCCTGGCATAACGTGCATGGACGTGGGTTAACTGAGAGGAATACGCCGATTTTTTAAACCCCGGGTCTTCAAATACCAAAATAGTTTAAGCCTGCGCGGGGGGGAGGTGACTGAATAAGGTGGGTCACTTTAATATATTAACAAATACATACGGATAGGTGACCTTACATTTTTACAAGTAGTTTACCGTAGGACCAATGTTTGATAAAGTCGCACAGATGCGTATTATAGGCTTAGACTAGCGTACAGTCTAGTGTCTCTAGTCATTCTAGCATATCCTCCTCAATTCCGCACAGCAAAACTATTAATATTGTAGAGTACGTGTACAGATATTCAGTGTTTTGAAACATTTTTGCAGACATTTAAGTTTACAATTAAGGTTGATGCAAGTTTTAGGATAAAAGAATGGAATTAAGGAGCCGCATGAGCTTAAATGTTGTAACGATATCACTGCTTGTACCCCCAAACCCATCGGACCATAGCCTGTCCGATGTATATCAAGATAGCGCTTAAAGCATATTCAAGCCTATGTATAATCTATATTCTATGTACCAATTCTCTTCTGCTTCCTCACTCAATATAGTGAGGAAATCTATTCTAATAAACTTTGTCTGTTATACTACAAAATCTCTTCTATCTGTTATATACAGCTATATTAAGCCTGTAAACCAGTTACAGCACTTCATCACGTTGGGAGTTAAGACCTAGCTAGACAGATATTGTTATAAATGTAGCATTGATAATTAGCTTATTGTCAGGAAGTCAGTGCCATGGAGCGCCTCTTTGCGTATCATACGGTAGCCGCATCCTCCTCCCTTACTCCTTTTTCACTAACAATTTGATACTTTTTAGATTTTCCCTCCCCATATTCTTGTTTGCTTCCTTTTTCCTTCCGCGGCTTATAACTTTATCCAACCCTTTCAAATTTTCATGATATTAACTGTCAATATTGCGGAAATTCCATACGTTTAAAAAGATAATTTGAGTGTTCTCGGATGCTTTCTAGTTTATGCTGTTTATACAGCTGTGTCCTATATTGGACCGATCATCCCAATTGTCCTAGATACTACATTTATTCTTTTATACTTTTAGTTCAAGCTTTATAACAGTATCATTTACATAAGAGGAATACATTAATATATTAACATCATTCGACGCTTTCTTGAGCTTAGTGGGTATTATAGACAACTTTTATCAATTGAAAATTCATTTAGAGAACAATCTTGCTGATACACGTCCAACAACGCTCGGGTCGTCTCCACTGTGCACCAATTTTAACAAAGTTCCGATCCAATTTTTTTTTTTTTTTTTTTTCTATGTTTAAACTCCATTTTTACTCGCGGACTGGAATATACGCCGGTAAACGTATGTCGTAGGGGTATCCCATTTGAGTGAAGCCCTCCGATGATTCACCTGTAAGCACTAATGCTGAAGGTAACTTGTTCGAAATTAGCAGAAATTGTGCGAATAAATTTCTTGGTATCAGCAAAAAAAAAATGAATTTAAAAAAAAAAAAACAAAAAAAACCAGCATTATTAGCCTGGTTGTTATGGTGGCATGATATCAATGTGAGGGTTGGCTACGCTAGTCGTAGCGGTAAGGGGTATTCTTGAAGTAACTCATTTTGGTCGAATCGAGAAAAAAAAAAAATATCTATATATATATATATCAAAAACAATCAAATGTGTAAGTCAATTGGATTATAGCTGGGCTATTTAATATTTAGTACGCCAGTAAGATCACCATTGTTTTTCTTTTTGGCTTCCCTACTGACTGTAATTTACTTTAGACAACGCGTTGTTAAAGTGTCCAGATATAAGATATCCGCCAAGTATAAATAAATACAAAAGTTTAAAATATAGTAGAGATGTAATGAAACTAGATAAAAGTCAATTAGTTGAAAGAAGAGTTCTAGTAGAGCAAATAATTTGTCGGTTATATTAAAGTAATTACAGATTAAATAAAAAGTAGATATGCAGAAAATGGAAGGTTTAAAAAGAATCGAAAAACAATTAAATGGTATTAATGGCTTTGCAATAATGGTGTTGTCATGTGGTGAAGAATGGTTTTTTATCCTTACAATACATTGGCGATCAAACCAGAGTCGTTGTCTTGAACAGACTTGTGGACGTTGGTGCTAGCAACACCACCGGCATCACCACCATTACCACCAGATCCTGCTGAGCCACCAATCAATAAGGAGTCACCGCCTCGACCGGAGCCACCACCGTTACCACCAACACCACCGTTGTCTCCGTGCTTGACAGTTTCATCGTTAGCTCGTTTCAACAAATCTCCAATCAAACCAGAATCGTTGTCTTGAGCAGATTTGATGTCATTGGTATTGCCAACACCGCCGGCGTTACCGCCGTTACCACCAGAGCCTGATGAACCACCAATTAATAAGGAGTCACCACCTGGACCGGATGAGCCACCGTCACCACCGACACCACCATTGTCACCGTGCTTGACAGTAGAGTCGTCAGCTCGTTTCAACAAGTCGGCGATCAAACCAGAGTCGTTGTCTTGAGCAGATTTGATGTCATTGGTATTGCCAACACCGCCGGCGTTACCACCGTTACCACCAGAGCCTGATGAACCACCAATCAATAAGGAGTCACCACCTCGACCGGATGAACCACCGTCACCACCGACACCACCATTGTCACCGTGCTTGACAGTAGAGTCGTCAGCTCGTTTCAACAAATCTCCAATCAAACCAGAATCGTTGTCTTGGGCAGATTTGATGTCATTGGTATTGCCAACACCGCCGGCGTTACCACCGTTACCACCAGAGCCTGATGAACCACCAATTAATAAGGAGTCACCGCCTCGACCGGATGAGCCACCGTCACCACCGACACCACCATTGTCACCGTGCTTGACAGTTTCATCGTTAGCTCGTTTCAACAAATCTCCAATCAAACCAGAATCGTTGTCTTGAGCAGATTTGATGTCATTGGTATTGCCAACACCGCCGGCATTACCACCGTTACCACCAGAGCCTGATGAACCACCAATTAATAAGGAGTCACCGCCTCGACCGGATGAGCCACCGTCACCACCGACACCACCATTGTCACCGTGCTTGACAGTAGAATCGTCGGCTCGTTTCAACAAATCTCCAATCAAACCAGAATCGTTGTCTTGGGCAGATTTGATGTCATTGGTATTGCCAACACCGCCGGCGTTACCACCGTTACCACCAGAGCCTGATGAACCACCAATTAATAAGGAGTCACCACCTCGACCGGATGAGCCGCCGTCACCACCGACACCACCATTGTCACCGTGCTTGACAGTAGAATCGTCAGCTCGTTTCAACAAGTCGGCAATCAAACCAGTGTCTTGGTCTTCACCAGTTTGATGAACATTGGTGTTGGTAAGACCACCAGCGTTACCACCGTTGCCACCAGAACCATTGCCACCGTTACCACCAACACCACCGTTATCACCGTGTTCAATAGTTCCATCGTTAGCACGTTTAACTAAGCCACCCAACAAGTTACCTGTTAAGCCTGTTTTATGGTCTTCTTCACTGTCTTGTTTAGCACCACCACCATTGCCACCGACGCCACCGTTGTCACCATGGGCCAATACACCGTTGTCAGCTCGCTTTAACAAATCGGCAATCAAACCAGAGTCGTTGTCTTGGGCAGATTTGATGTCATTGGTATTGCCAACACCGCCGGCATTACCACCGTTACCACCAGAGCCTGATGAACCACCAATTAATAAGGAGTCACCACCTCGACCGGATGAGCCACCGTTACCACCAACACCACCGTTGTCTCCGTGGATAACAGTATTGTCGTTAGCTGGCATTGGAGCTGCTAAAACGGAGCTAGCAATTAAACACAAAAGAGTAAATTTCATTGTAGATTATTTTTTTTAATATAGAAAAAAAGAGTGAATTGGAGTGAGTAGAATATGGCTGAAAAGCTGGTTAAATTGCTTGATGAAAGAATAATTAAATAAAAAAAATGGATTTCCAATCCTTTTTATATTCTTTTTGAACGTGACTGTTAGCTTAATTTAGATTTAATAACGATTATTAACATGGGTTATAATAATAACCGATCTTGGCTTCTTCGTTAGACCTAATCAGGATGGTAAATCATCAATTATAACTCAACAGTACTATAAAAAATGTATGAATTCCAACCTACTCAGGTATCTATAGCGACCATCGGCAGAATTGACTTATTAAACTTATACAATCAGATGTAATATAACAAGGTACCAAGGGTTTATCAATTACTAAATAGACGCATATGCACATAAAAATGCTCCCCTTACCTTTGACAGCTGCAAAGCCCTTGTTCCGCTGCATGAACTTGTTTTGATTGTTGCGCAATAAAAATAAAAAACGTTTAAAACCATGGATGGCGTGGATGGATTGTGGGTGGAAACACCTTCGCGTGAGTTGTCTCGGCTAGCTAAGCTCTGTGTTATATCGTATATAGTGGTGTAGCGCGCAGACATAAATTAGTCGAGATCTAATACTGCTTGAGATCCGCGGAGGGGGGGGGGGGGGGGGGGGGGGTGTGTGTGTGAAATTTACAATTTATCAAAATTGGGATTTTAAAACAATTGACCGCTGATCGATCTGATCGATCACAGTTATTTGAAGGGGTGTCTGAATAGGGTTATAGCTTTATACTTTAGTAGTTGAAGATCATTATTTGTAATTTACCAGGGATTGTTAAATTTTCGATTTGATACAATGTAGGTAGGGCCTTATAAGTTATAGCTCATTTTTGACGATTTGTCGATCTAATTCTTGCAGGTACTAAGCAAGAATGTAAACTTACGCCTTGAAAAAAAAAATTAGTTCTAAAAAAAACCAAAAAAAACAAACAAAAAAGCAATATAAATGTGATGAGTATAGATTATTGTATACAAAACTATGAACCCAATAAGTATAATTATAATTAGTATACGAGGTTAAATCACGACAGGTGTAAGGATATTGAGTTGAACAAAGTTTTAGAAATCGGATTTAAGGTTGATTAATGGATCGTGATGACAAAAATCTAAGTTTACGTAACTGTTTGATAGACACAATTAGCCAAGTTTACCGAGTAGTAAAATATTCTCGGTCTATTGGATCTAAGCGGCAAAAATGATTTGCAACGAATTGTTAACGGCTGCATTGGATCCAATGAGATCTAATAAACTTGCAATATTGATGTGAATATTCATTGATACCGTATGAATTTTTTTTTTTTCTAATTTTTTTTTAATTATGTTAGTACGACTATAGAATTTAACCAAAGTAGGTATAAAATTACAAATTGCTACTAAATCCCAGGGGTTTCTACAATAACACTAGGCCCGCCCCCACTATCTTATAATAACCTTCCACATCACCGCCCCTTAATTTGCAGTTCGATAATGATCAAATCAATGCGTTTAACAGTCTGGTCAACAAACCATGCTTTTCGTCATCATTTAACAAAACTGATATCGATATTGTTATTAGACAGCAGCCCACCACCAGAGCCACCATTACCCCCACTGCCACCGATTAACAACCCTTTGCACCACTACCACCAACCGTGACATTACCCCCCTTGATTGATGTGTTATATCCACTGCCTCAACAGCCAGTATTGGTGCTAGCTAGTTTGTTCATTAGCTGGTGCCGCGAATGCGGTAGAGACAAAAGGAAAAAGGCCAAAGATGGAACTTTCACTGCAAGAATAAAAAAACTAAAAATAAATCGATCGATCGATCGAAGATCCAACCGGAAACGGATGAATGAGAAGACGTGCTGAAAGGATTGAGAAAATTTGAACCAAAATATTGATAAACTGAGTTGTTTATGTGCTAAATACATAGGACTGTAGCAACGGCAAAGTCGCTTATCTATTTTATTGGCCTCCTCACAACACAGGCGTCACTAATCCCAGCTCATCAAATTGAAGTTCTATTCCTTGTATCCGATCAGATGCATATATCTTTTTTCTGCGCGGCTTTTTCAAATATCAATAATTCAAGCCCCAAATAAGCTTAAAGCCCATTCCCCGCCGAGGAGTTAATTTACGTGCGGCTTTCGAGCATTCTAATATTATTTCCGAGATCTGAAACCTTGATTAATAAATTTAGATCTCGATCAAGTAAGAGCTAACCTTCACGACATACCCTACCGCAACAACCAACAACATAATTATATCATAAAAAATACAGTTTGCCATGTCAACCAGTTCCAAGGCGCAATCCCATATACATCCTCACCCCAATGTAGACTCCATTAATATCTCCAACCTATTGAGCACCACAACCCCAACGTTGGACCGCAACACCACCATTGTGATAACACAACTAGCCGCCGCCTCCAAAATCGCAGTGGACAGAATACTAGATTTATCAATCGACCATGGTTTTATTAATATCAACGACCGCTTCCATTTGACTAATGAATTATGCTATGCTGTTGCTTCACAACTACAAATCGAGTTGTCAGGAGACCATGGGTTGGATGAAAGGCTGTTGGGATTGGTTAATGATACAATTGTAGATGAGTTTGAAACCGTTTTTGAAAATTATAACGTACCAAAGTTCCAACAAAAGAAAACGAATAGTTTGGTTTTTAAAAGCTCGTGGTTGTTGATCTTGATTATAACAGTTTGTATGGTTTTGGCGATTTCAGCAAAAGCTATTGATGCCGCTGATCCCAGGATAGTCAATTTTACCGGCAAGCAGCTACTAAACAACTTTAAAGTATTCTAAAATAATAAACAAAGTTTCATAAAATTCCTATAAAAATAATTAACTAATCTGAATAGATCCATCGTTTAATGGAATGTTTTGTGGAATTTCGCCATGTGCTGATGGAGCAGATGTCTTGACAATCTTGCAAATCAAATCGCTACCATCGACAGAATCGCCATTTTTAACTAATAGTGATTGGACTTTACCACTAACTGGAGCACTAATCACCATTTCCATCTTCATGGCACTCAACACAACCAATGGGTCACCCTTCTTAACTTCAGTGTCTTCAGAAACTCGTACTTCAATAACAACACCAGCCATTGGAGCACCAACTTCATTTGGATTGTGAGCATCAGCCTTAATTCGCGAAACAGTTTCAACGGCTGCCAATCGATCTTCAACAGTAACCTTTCGCATTTCGCCATTCAATTCGAAATAAACTTCTCGCATACCAGTTTGTTGTGATAATTCACCAATTGCCAAACACTTCAACACCAAAATTTTACCTTGGTCGATTTCAACACTGAATTCTTGACCAATTTCTGGTGGACTCAAAAAGAATTGGGTTGGAACCACTGACAAATCGCCAAACTTTTCAATAGTCTTTCGATAATCTTCAAAAACTTTTGGATACATGTTATAACTTGCCACATCACAATCAGTAATTTGACCAAATCGTTTTTCCAAGTCAGCTTTGATAGCCTTCAAGTCCAATGGTTCCATTGATTTGCCTGGTCGTTCATGTAAAGCTTCCCGCTTACCCTTCAAAATCTTAGTTCGTAAAGGTTCTGGGAACCCACCATATGGTTTACCCATTAATCCTTGGAAGAAATCCAAAACAGACCCCGGGAAATCCAATGATTCAGCCTTATCAATAACATCTTGATAACTCAATTTATTAGAAACCATAAACTGGGCCAAATCACCAACAACCTTGGAGGTAGGAGTAACTTTAACAATATCACCCAACAATTGGTTACCTTGTTCATAAGCCTTTTTAGTTTCTGCCCATTTGGTACCCAACCCAACTTGTTGAGCTTGGAAAATCAAATTGGTTAATTGACCACCCGGAATTTCATGTTCATAAACTTCTGGATCAGGGCCTTTCAAATCAGCTTCGAAACAGGAATACAATAATCGCATTTGAGCCCAATAGCTATCAATTTCTTTAATATGGTCCAAGTTCAAATTACCATTGTTGACGGAACCTTCAAAGGACGCCAACAATGCAGAAATCGATGGTTGAGATGTCATACCGCTCATACTATTAGAAGCACAATCAACAACATCTGCACCTTCCACGGCACATGCAGTCATACTAGCAACACCAGTACCAGCTGAATCGTGTGTATGAACATGGATTGGCAAATCTGGATATCGTTCTCGAATGCTACCAATCAACAATCGTGCAGCAGCGGGTTTCATGGTCCCTGCCATATCTTTAATACCCAGAATATGAGTACCCATTTTGACAATTTCATCAGTCATTGTCAAATAATAGTCCAAATTATATTTCTTCTTTGGATTTAGCATATCACCAGAATAACAAATGGTAGCTTCCACAACCCCTCCTGCCTTTTTTACAGCGTCAACTCCAACCTTTAATTGTTCCAAATCATTCAATGCATCAAATACTCGGAAAATATCGACACCATTCTTCTGTGCTTGTTCACAAAAGTGTTCAATAGCATTATCTGGCAATGAACTATATGCTACACCATTAGCACCACGCAACAACATTTGGAATGGGATATTTGGTACGGCCTTTCGCAACTTTCTTAATCGATCCCATGGATCTTCATGTAAAAACCGCATCGCTACATCAAATGTAGCACCGCCCCAACATTCCAATGCAAATGCTCCTTTCAAAGCATATGAAGTATGTGGAGCAATATTTAACAAATCGTAAGTTCGAACTCGAGTGGCTAATAAAGATTGATGAGCATCTCTCCATGTAGTATCCATAATCAAACAGCCATCATAGTTTCGAACTTGTTTAGCAAATTCATCTGGACCTTTATCCAACAAAACATTTCTCCACCCTTCAGTACATGGTTGAGTAATATCTCCCATATCTTTAAACTCTGGTAGCAGAGCTTTAGTCTTCAATTTTGGTAATCCAACTTGACCCTTAATTTGAGATCCATTGACTGCCAAATCGCCCAAATAACTGATAATCTTTTGAGCTCGATTCTTGGAGTGCAACATTTCAAACAATTTTGGAGTATCATCAATAAATGTAGTCCAACATTTACCCTTAATAAAAGTTTCATGAGTTAATAAAGTCAACAAAAATGGAATGTTCGTTTTGACACCTCGAATTCTAAATTCAACCAAAGCTCTCAACATTTTTCTTCTTGCAACTTCATAATTGGACCCCAAGCATGAACATTTAACCAACATGGAATCATAATGCGGACTAATGACGGCACCAGCAAACCCATTACCACCATCCAATCGAATACCATTCCCACCAGTGGATCGATATACTTCAATTTTACCAGTATCCGGTTGGAAACCTTTAGCAGGGTCTTCTGTAGTAATTCGGCATTGAATTGCACAACCTCGAACAGAAACTCGTCTTTGTGTCAATCCCAAGTCGGCCAATGAGGCGCCTGCAGCAATTTGAATTTGGGCAGCAACAATATCAATACCAGTAATTTCTTCAGTAATAGTATGTTCAACTTGAATTCGCGGATTGATTTCAATAAAATAATGTCGGTTTTGGTTATCCACCAAAAATTCAGCAGTGCCGGCATTTCTATATTTGGCAGTTTCGGCCAGTTTAACTGCATCAGATAAAATGGCATCTCTTACTTCAGTCGACAAATCGATTGCAGGAGCAATTTCAACAACTTTTTGATGCCGCCGTTGCACGGAACAATCTCGTTCAAATAAATGAATAACATTACCTTGCCCATCGGCCAATAATTGGACTTCAATATGTTTTGGTTTATCCAAAAATCTTTCCATAAAAACAGTGCCGTTACCAAATGCAGTTTTGGCTTCAGAGACAGCTCTATTAAATGCATCGACGATGTCTTCACCTTCTCTTACAACTCGCATACCTCGACCACCACCACCAAAGGCGGCTTTGATAATAACTGGGTAGCCATAATTGTTAACAAAATCTTGGGCATCTTCAACGTCATCAATTGGACCTGGTGTACCAGGAACAACTGGAACATTGCATTTACCTGCCAATTTTCGAGCAGAAACCTTATCACCGACTGCATCAATAACATGATGCGGTGGACCAACCCATGCAATACCTGCTTCCTCGACTTTTCTGGCAAACTCACTGTTTTCACTCAAAAACCCGTAACCAGGGTGAATCATATTAACATCATGTGTCTTGGCAATTTTGATAATTTCATCAATTTGAAGGTATGCTTGAACTGGTGTGAATTGGCCGGTTTTACCAATAACATACGCTTCATCAGCCTCTATATTGTTAGTTCAAAGTAATCAAAAAAAACTTTTATTACATACTCAATCGGTGCATGGATAAAATATCTTCATGTGCATAGATAGCAACTGTTTGCATAGACAGTTCATGAGCGGATCGGAAAATCTAATTGGTTAGTAAATTTTTCATCCTTTATTTTTTTTTATTTTTTTATTTTTTTTTTCAATCACGGATAATCTTCAAAAAAATTATCCGTAATTTTTTGAAATTGAAGTAATTAACTTACTCTAATAGCTAAAAAATACGCAGATCTGTGCGTCGGTCATAGATAACATTTTTTTTTTTTTTCTTCTCTATGACGCAGAACACATCAGACAATATTACGCATGAAAAGTTAGTAATCAGCCGGCATGACCAAATGCACCCAATCAACGCTGTCTTGGTGTTATCTGAGCCACATACTGTTGAACTCAAATAACCAGTCGACAAGAAATAGCGTCACACCCCAAAACGCAAAACAAAAATGTTCCAGCATTAACGCATCTATGTGACCGGTAACGGCCAAGTCGATTTTCGCCTCGGATAAATTATTTTGGGGTTTTGGATGCAATTGATGTTTGTTATTTTTTCAAAAGGGTTGCATACGAATTTCACCACGGTTGGCCACTAAGTCGCTGTGTTAGTACATTGCATATTCTTAACTCAATTGATTTTGTTGATTTAAAAACAAATCCATTGAGATAATACGGCGCGTTTTTTTTCGACCGCATACATACCCAGAATCTTGTTCATGGCTCCTAAGATGACTGATCCATCACGGATGGCATTGACGTTCGCTGGAGGAGCAGAGACGTTATCCATTATATATATTTAGTGCTGTGGATTGATTAGAATTTTTTATACACAATTGAATCGATTTGAATTTAATGACAAAAGCGCCTTTTAAGATGGTAAGATAATAGTGAATGTTTTAAAAAATAAAATGAAATTGGTAGGCGATTTGAATAAAATATGACCAAAAACCTTGGAGTAGTGTCGAAAAAAAAAAAATTTAAAAGTTTCAGTCTATATAGACAAGAACAAGAAAAAAAAAAAAAAAATTAGAGGAGAAAAAGGATTGCTTTTATATATGGAAAGTTTCATTGTATGCAAAGGCTAGTAAAATAGATATAATAGATCAGGTTCTTTTTTTTGGTAACCATGCATGAACACCTACAGCGCGTAAGAGCCACCATTTACTCACACTGCGCTTAGAATAACAGGCTGTTGGCGGCTTTAACATTGTTAGAAGGTTCTGAGCGCTTGGGGAAAAAAAGAAAACAACAAAAACGGGCAGTCACCGGCGCTTAGTGCTTAGACAAGCATAAGGTGGTTATATAAAAAAAGGCCATGCGGGCCCCGCTTACGTACGTACGGGGCCACGAAAAATAAAAACAAAAAAAGACTTGCTGAGCTGATGTTCGCATTGGCTTTTGGATTTTTCAAGATTATGTTCTTCTTATTATCATCGTACATAAGCTAACACTCGAGAACTGGTAATGTTAGTTTATGCAACCTTTCAAAATTGCAATTAATCCAGCGATAAGGCATAAGTTACCCTTTGGAGACAATTGAACTTTTTTTCACGATCTACGGTTGTTATCATTGTTTACAAAACGCTCGGGTAATTAAGTTTATGCAATTCTTCAAAAATTCGTAATTAAACCAGCGTTAAGTTGCCTCTTGGAGACAGTTCATTTAATAAGTCTTTTTTCACTTGTTTTTTGATTAAGGCTAAATAATATTTTATATTTTTAAAATCATCGTTCGGCCATTGTCCACTTTGTGCTTCATCCCGTAGGAAACGAGATGGTATTTTACCTCCACTTTTTTTTATATTACGCTTAAATTTCGACCGTAGTACCCCCACATGGGTTAAAACTTTAAAAAGAGGCTTATTATTATGATTAACTAAACGCTTAGTTATGATAGGCCAGTTTAAAGCACAGTTTATTTTTAAAGGTCTATATTTCTGAGCATCAATAAATGACATTATAAACAGTGGGTCTTGTCACACACACCTAACAAAAAAAAAAAAAAAAATCAACAAAAAAAACACGACGTTACGGACTGGATCGATATCAAATGGCACAAAAAATATTGGTGTGAGTATTCCACTCATAATATTAACGTAACATGCATTTTAATAACCTATCTAATCAATTTTTTTTTTTTTTTTCTCATAATTTAATCGAGATTCAGTCATTTGTTCCACATACTGCTCAAAATGTTCAATACCTTGCATCTCAATCCCATTTCTTGCATTATCTTTATCCTTTCCATCTGTAGAGCTTTTACCATATAACTCATTGATCACCACAGATAGATTACCCGTCGGCAATTGCGGCAATAGACGATAGTTATTATGGTTGTCATCATCGCCAACGAAATAAATCCCATATCGTGCTTTGGATATAAATTTTTTCAGATCATCTTGAGACAATATGCACTGTGTTTCGGGCAGACTAACCAACACATAATCGTAATGAACATTTTCAATCTCGTCAATTGGCAGCACCAACGGGGTACCGAAAATTGTTTTTTCGTTATCTTGTTGTTTGGATAATAATTCACGAATCAATCGTTTCTGAGCGATCGTCGTGATAATAGCAATCGATTCTAAAGGATAGTTTAACAACCTCATGTATTTGTATAACAAAATGACGTATTCAGCCTGGACTTGATTTTGGTACAACCCAGGAGCTACTTCCACACCTGCTTCACCTCCGTCAATGAATTGCATATTAAATGCAAATCCAGCATTAGTAGCAGCCATTTTTAGGCCAGCGTCATTTTCATTTTCATTGTCATATTCGTAATCGCCACTAGTCAGCCGTGCAATCTCCGTCCGTACACCGACAGGCTGTTTGAGACAAATTTGTTCATTATTTTGGCCACAATTTTGAACGGATATCAACTGCCGACCCAAACGGCCAACTTTAGAATCAAAGGCTGTATTTCCTATAACAACCAGATGCTTCAAATTTTCAAGTGCTGATAAAACAGTATGCCGATGAAAATCATGATGTATAATCAAGTTATCGTAATGGACAATTTTTTTTTCTAATTGATCTATTCCATCTGTCACCACGACTTTTGCCTGTTTGAGCAAATATGCTCGGGAATTTTGTTCATCCAATAGCTCCAATGGCCGCAAACTTTCCAATTGACGGAGTAAATTTTCGTGCGTACCATCATTTTTACCATATACAGTGAAAAATAACAAAGCAAATTCACAAGAATCTCCATGTGCCCCAGATATACCCCTGCTTTTTGCAAGATCATCAACCTGTTGAAGTAAATTAGTACGGATTTGATGAGCATGTTTTAAAGTTCCTTTGCAGTTACTGTTCTCCACAATTTCGGAATTCGTACACAATGCAATATCGAGGTCACTATTAAAATTTGCAGTTGATAGTGCCTTGGTCACTTGTTCAATGCAGGGTGTCACGATAAGTGTTTTCCCTGGTAAGTTTTGTGCAATACGCGCCACAACGGTATTTGAGCCGGTGAACGGCAGTGAGTTGATGATTGAAAATTTGGATTCTAAACATGAGCCAACGGCTTGCCGTTGTTTGGTGTTTAAAAATGGTAGATCGAGGTCAAGAATTTTCGGCTCTTGCGGCTTATTAATACCTAATAATAGGTCGTTCAACCAGTCGGGAAGGTTGCTATAAGATTCATAAAGTTCAATCTGTTGTTGAAGTTTATTCAAAGGTTTTGGTAAATGGCGTTCTTTGATTAATAAATTAAATTGCTTGATTAATTCTAATTCGGGAATATTTTGCTGTTGATGTGCTGGGAAGTTGGAAGAATCAATTGAAAGTGTTAATGAGGTTTTTGATTTATCCAAAACTTGAGCTGTTCTCAAATTTTCCAATCCATTAGCACCAATTTTGATTAAATATACAATGTCGTTAGATTTTAATACCAGACCATCGTTTGGTTCAATATTAATTTTTATTCGAACAATTGGATGATAAGTTCCAACCTTTGGATGGATAATTCGGTCCACGACAGGTTGGCTGGCGATTTTTGCACAATACGTACTATTAATACCATTGTATTGAACGTTATCATGATCGTCCAGCTTCCGTTTTGTACTTAGCTGTGGTTTTGTTCTTTTCAACACAGTATCCAAATGTCCTTTGACGTTATTCAAAGATTCTAGTTGCATAGAATTGAAAATTTTCAACAAATAATCGCTTATTGACAAATGCTGTGATAGCTCATTCAATTTCGGTAGTTTTGAAAGTTTAGATAAAGTTGTTTCGGTTGGTAGAGTGATAACAGCATAATCAGTGAGCCGTGTTGGTAATTGAAACCGTGAATCAAATGCTTTTTTCAAATCAACATTATATGGGTAGTCTACACGGACCCCAACCTTTTTAAAAAACTCTTTTACTTCACTATCATTCAAATCATTTAAAAATGATGAGTTAACATTAGCGATATTAGTTAATGCTAAATCTTTTAATTTCGAGTGTTGATATGCAATTTTTTGCATTTGTTTAATCTCATCAGCTCTTTTATCATAAGCTTCATTATAATCAGCACTCGACCCAGTCAAATCATCAATTGGGAAATTGATATATAACTTTAATTGGTCTAATAAATAAGAGTGAATTTTTGTAAATTTTTGATCAATTGCTAGATCTTTGATCAATGTGTTAGTATATCGTCTAGTTGGAATTTGACTCAGCATTACGATTAAAAATTTCACAAAAGACTGTTGATAATCCAAATCGTTCGATTCTACTGCTTTAAGAATTGAATTGTATAACCAATTGGCGGTGTAAATCATTTCATCTGGTGAATCGCTTTTGTCTAGTTTTTTATGCCACCCACGCCATTGTTTTTTCACACTTGGTAATAATAATTCTCTATATTGTTCACTAACAGTCCTCCAAACTGGTACTGAAACAAGCCCACCTACTAATTGTTTGACATTTGATTTGTGTAGATAACAAAATAATATACCCATAAAGTCAACATCTACTATTGATTCCATATCTAAAGCTTTTTTGAAAATATTACCCAATTTCTCATCTAATTTACTAATCCAGTCAATTTTTTCACTCTCTAGTATTTTAATCATTTTCATTATCGATATTAATTCATGTTTATTTGTTAAATGTCCTTCAACCAACCAGTCATAATAATTATCTAATATCAAAACATCATATTCCTCATCAATAATTTTATTTATCTTCTCAATTACTTGAATTCTGTCCGCTACAGCCCCTTTCAACCAACTATCTTTGGCAATTTTCCTTGCCGTTGACGTTGCCACCCTTTTTGCATCTATCATCGCTATTTATAATTTTTTTGTTTATTTCGTAGGTATGATTTAAAGATCAATGTACAAATATTTTTTTATTGTTCCCAATCATCGAATCTTTACGCGGTAACAAACTCCAACAGCTTTAAACGAATCAGTCGTGAGGCGCGCGCGGCGATCAGATATTATTATCAAGCTTTTTGGTGAAAAAAAAATTTTTGATGGATGAAAAATTTTTGGTCCTTGAAAAATTCCCACAATTAACCAATATCAAAAAGACACTTTTTTTTTTTTTTTTTTAAACCTCTTTCGTTGATACCTTCAATACTTAACTACACCCACGTATACACATATTAAAATGAACAGAGGCAGAGGCGGATTTTCAAGAGGTGGATTTGGCGGCGGTCGAGGTGGAAGAAGCAGTGCACCACTAGGACCTCCAGATACCGTTGTAGAAATGGGTAGCTTTATGCATCCATGTGAAGGTGATATTGTTTGTCGATCTATTAACGTTAAAGTTCCATATTTCAATGCTCCAATCTATTTGGAAAACAAGTCACAAGTTGGCAAAGTGGATGAGATTTTGGGTCCAATGAATGAAGTTTATTTCACCATCAAACCCTCAGAAGGTATTCAAGCTACATCATTTAAAGACGGTGATAAATTCTTTATCAGTCCAGACAAGTTATTACCATTAGAACGTTTCTTGCCTAAACCAAAGACTACAATTCCAAGAGTTAAAAAGCCAAGTAGTGGTAGAGGTCGAGGTGGACCGCCTGGTGGACGAGGTGGATTCGGCGGATTCAACGGCGGCGGCCGTGGTGGACGAGGTGGTGCACCAATGCGAGGTGGCCGTGGTGGTGGTGGCTTCTCTCGAGGTGGTGGTCGTGGTGGATTTGGTGGTGGTAGAGGTGGTGGTGGACGAGGAGGTGGCTTCTCACGAGGTGGTGGTCGAGGACGATTCTAATTATTTTTTATATCATGTATTTTGTATCTGTTTTTATATATTATATTTAAGGTTTCCGTAACAATCCACAAGCTTGGAAAATTGATGCTCGTAGTGATGCAATGCCTAAATAATTTAACCGTTTGGTGGATGAAGTTCCAATGACTTCTTCAAATACTGTTGGGTAGTCTTTGATAAGTTCTAGCCCATTGGATATTACTTCGTTCATATTGTTAGTGTCTGATAATGATAATTGTTCAGTGAATTGTTTGGTTTGAGGTTTGTGTGATAGTTTTTGTAACAAACCTTGCTTTTGATTGGTAGCGTTTGTAGCTATTGGATCTGGTTTGGTTATTAGTTTATCCAACTTTGTATATACCAATTGCCATGGAATACCATATTCGGCTAAAATATTCAATGCCATTTCATCTAGATCAGTAAGTCCTTCTTTACAACTGGCTAATAAATATACTCTTCTCAGCGATCTCTGATGTTTTAAATAAGTTTTGATCAAATCTCCTTGATTATTCTTACTGCCATACCCATAACCCGGCATATCAACAATTCTGACTTGTCTACTACAGGTGAAAAAATTCAGTGTCTTTGTAAATCCCGGGTTATTCGCAACTTTGGCAAAATCCTTATTCTCAATATTTTGTTTGGAATCTTGAGTTTGTGGATATAACAATGCGTTCAACAATGAAGATTTACCAACATTTGACCGACCCATGAAGGCTACTTCAGGCATGGTTGATTGGCCATCGATATTGGAGGGATCGCTGATAATGCGGTTGAGTTTGACTTGACATGTATCAAAAAACTTCTGCACCGCTTGGTGTTGTCGTGAGGTTGGTGTGTGGATAGCGGGGACTTGGCATAACGTTTTCAATGGGTGTTTGATAAGTAGTGCACTAGGGCCCTTTTTTATAGATCTCAGTTCTTTCATTCTGTGTTTTTATGATGTTTTTTTTAATAAAATACAGATAGTAGTGTCTTTATGGGTGAAAAATTCTTCCAGCAAGTAGCGCCCGCCGCCACTGGTAGACCCCGATATTTTTTTTTTTTCGAATAACTGTGTAATTAAAAATTTGCTGAACAACCTACTGAATTCTACACATGAATAGATAATTATATATGTTTAAGCATTCAGTTTTATATATGATTTTACCATTCGTTTTGTACTTATCAATGCAAGATATGGCCAACGATTAATTACTAGTTGTTTCACAGAGGAAGCGGCAAGTAAATAATACACAGAGGGGTTGACTAATAAAGCCCCTCTGCGAACAAGCGTATTAGAATGAGCGTAAATAATGGCTTGTATATGTATATTAATCGTACTGCAGCAAATTTGATTTCAACTTCATGTTCAAAAGTTGGAAACCACATTTTTGTTTCTTTTATGGTCAGCCGCACTATATAAAGTGGTTTTTTTTTTTTTTTTTTTTTTTTCCAACCAACTAATTTGGGGAAGTGTAATAGGCAAAAAAAAAAGATAATAACCACGTATTGTCATAAACTTTAGTTAAAAAAAAAAAATAAAAAGCCAGCTCTTGTTTTTTTTTTCTAGTTATAAATACTGACCTTGTATTTTTTGCATTGATTGTGTAAACTCATCCAAATAAATAACACAAAAACTTTTTCGAAACTTGTTCCTTAAATGTAACCAATTCGAGCTCAACCCAGACCCAAAACTATACAATTCGACTGTCCACCCTTTTTCTAGAGCTCTACTCACAGACTTGAAAAATCCGATATTTTTATTTTCAGATGGTTGTCCATCACCAGTAGCTAACACTAAAATTCCTGGATCATTGTTCTTTATTGTCCTTTCAATTTTCTTACAAATGAATTCATCGACCCCCTTTTCTTTAGATCTTATTTTGCCATTTTCATCAACAAATCTAAACCGTTCCAACATTTCAACATTATATTTTAGAGACGACGATGCTTGGCTTAATAATGTCCATTCTTTGGCTGAGAAATCACTACCACAAACCATTTTACTCTGCCATTTTCTCCCTCTAACCAAAATCAGCTCAAACGTCTGCCAATCAAATAAATGGTTGTTCTCAAACCCAATGTAAATGTTTGACCAATCGATCAACACAGTTATCCCGTTAGCAGCACGTTGGTTTGGGTAGGGAACTAGTAGTGTTCCTCTGTTCAAAGGAAAAAGTTCGTATAAAATTTTCAAACAATCTGCATATTTGGCAATTTGATCGTTCATAGTTTCATTATTATAATTATTATTATATTATTTTTTATTATCGCCTGGTGCTATTCAAAATTGCAATCAAAAGTTGTAATACTGTTGGAAATATATATCTGGAGTATGTGTCATAACAAAGGGCCACAAATTCTTACGCTTGTTTTTTACCGCAGTATAAAGTGTTTCGATCATGTGTTGCAGCAGCTAACTGCTGCAGCACACGGCGACGGCTCGCTATTAAAAGTAAGATAAAAAAATAAATAAAAATTCTATAACAAAACGGATTAACTTATTAATAAAAACTACATAGAATAATAATAATAAAAAAAAAAAAAGCCTAATTTAGTCTACTAGGCCAATAATGGTATCAAATATCAACGATTAAGAAATATATTTTTTTTTAATAATCTTCTGGCAATTCTTCTTCAAATTGTCCTTCCAATTCATCATCTTCCAAATCGTCAACAGTAGCTTCTTGATATTGTTGATATTCCATAATCAAATCGTTTAGATTAGATTCAGCTTCTGTAAATTCCATTTGATCCATACCTTCATTTAAATAAGAATGCAAAAATGCTCTTCGTTTGAACATTGCACTAAATTGTTGGCTAATTCGTGTAAATAATTCTTGAATTGATGTAGAGTTTGCAATAAAAGTAGCAGAAGCACTCAAATCTTTTGGAGGAACGTTGCAAACACTAATTTGAACATTATTTGGAATCCATTCAACAAAATAAGCAGAGTTTTTATTTCTTTCCGCATAAACACGATCTTCAACTTCTTTAGTAGAAACCTTCCCTCTAAACACAGTAGAAATTGTCATATATCTACCATTATAAGGGTTACAAGCAGCCATGCAGTTGGATGGATTAAATAATTGTTGTGTCAATTCTTGAACGGACAAGTTTCTATAAGCTCTAGTGTTCATTGCAAACAATGGGGCGAACCCAACAGTAAAGAAATGTAATCGAGGGAATGGGACCAAATTAACTGCCAATTTTCTCAAATCGCCATTCAATTGCCCTGGGTATCGCAAACAAGTAGTAACACCACTCATAACCATTGAAATCAATCGATTTAGATCATGGTGAGTTGGTTTTTCCAGTTTTAAGGTTCGGGAGCAAATATCATACAATGCTTCATTGTCTAAACAATAAGTCGCGTCAGAACTTTCAACCAATTGGTGGAAAGACAAAACTGCATTGTAAGGCTCTGTAACGGTGTCGCTGAATTTTGGACTTGGTAAAACTGAATAAGTTGATAACATTCGATCAGGGAACTCTTCTCTAATCTTTGTCAACAATAAAGTCCCCAACCCAGAACCAGTACCACCACCTAAAGAATGAGCTACTTGAAACCCTTGTAAAGAATCTGCGTGTTCTGCTTCTCTTCTAATAGCATCCATAACTGTCTCCATCAATTCCGCCCCTTCTGTGTAAAACCCTTTAGCCCAATTATTTGCCGCACTATTATCACCAGAAATAAGGTTATCTGGACGATAGATTGACCCCATAGGGCCGGATCTAATGGTATCTAGAGTGGCCGGTTCCAAATCAACAGCAACTGCTCTCGGAACGTATTTACCATGGCTTGCTTCTGCAAAGAACACATCCATTCGTTCATTATTTGGATCATCTGTATTGAGTAATTTACCGTCATTATCTAACCCGTGTTCTTCAGTAATCGTTTGCCAAAATGAGCTAGATACTTGGTTACTATTTTAGTTAGCATTTTTTTTTCTTGGATTCCTTTTTTTTTTTTTTTTTTTTTTTAAAAAAAGAGAATTTTCACTCATACCCTAGATTTGTTAGTTTTTTTGTTTGTTGTTTATGCTTATTTTCAATTGAAAAAAGGATATGGACATACCTGCTTGACCAACTTGAATCGAGACAATTTCACGCATTTCTGTTTTTAATAGGTTTGTAAAAATTCGGTATTTAATCTTCTTATTATCGTATAATAGATTTCTTTTAATCTAGGTACAGTGAGTGGTTTAAAAAGAAAAAGACACCTCTATTATACTATTATTACTTTCTCTGTATGAATAAATAAATAATTAAAAATTTGTAATGGGTATTAATGGTGAGAAGAGGTTTAAAGTAGAAATGGGAAAAGAAAAAGGGTTGAAAAAAAAAAAAAAAAAAAAAAAAATTATTATTATTCGCCAGCTTGAAGAACCCAACTTTTGAGGGGGGCCGGAAGTTGCAACTTTTTGTTCAGCTTTTATACAGCTGATAAAACTGGCGTTGCGTTGTTTATGCTTGGCTTTTTTTGTTAGTTCGACCATTTTGAGTGTTTACAAGTTTACCGCCGCGAAAAAAGATTTATTTTCAGGGTGACAAGTCATTTAAGCAGTGGCTTGCCGTGTTGTTGTTTACGGTTTTTATTTATTTATTATTAATCTAATTTAGATTATGTTTCTTGTGCATGCACAAAAAAAAAAAATTTAAGCCTATACACTAGCTGACATCAAGTTGTTTTTCTCTACCAGTACCGGGATATAGTGTTACCCGACAGTGATCAATCTGAGCTGAGTAAGAGTTTCCCTGAAATTAAATTTTTTTTTTTTTTTATGTTACACACCTCCCCCAATTAATTAAATAATTAAATAAATAAATAAATTGTTTGGGAAGGCGTGAAAAAAATAATGGTCAGTTCCAAATTTGGCCCAAAGACGTGTCTGAGATTGGGTTGAGAATTCTGAGATGTGGGTGAGATACCATCTGAGATTGACGGAATCCCTTCATAAAGCGCGTGCCATGTCCCAGGAATTGATAGATTAATTGGTATACTTAGCATTGCTACAGTCAACTCTCAATATAGAAACTGTAAACATTTCAAAAAAAATTCATTCACAGCAATTTGCACAATCGATAGGAAAAAAACAGCTCAATCAAATATAATGAAAGAATTTAAACAATGCAAATACTATTAATTTAACGCCTCATTTGAGCGGCATTTCGTTTAATTCCCGTAGTTGGGGGTCTGATCCTCGAGTTCGATGAACTTATCGATGAGTCAGTGGTGCTATCAGCCCTTCTTGCTGTACTATTGTGTGTGGCTGTAGTTGTCCGACTCGAAGAAGAAGCCCCAGGCCGTCCAATTCGTGATACTGATGATGATGAAGTTGTATTGGATTGTTTAGACGCCAGAGACGATCCGGGAACAGAACGCTGATTTGTACTTGTACTACCACCACTTATAACGCGTCTTGTATTGGCAGGAGCGGCGGCTCTTGACTGTTCTACACTGCTCGTATTGCCGCCACCGCCACCACCAGGCCGACTGCTAGCACCAACTGTAGCTCTTCTACCATAAATTCTTCTTTGCATTGCTTCATTTTTAAGTCTCTTTTTCTCGTCTAACTCAGCTTGTTTTTTTTTCGTAATTTCTGCTTGTCGTTCTTTTCGCTCCCGTTCTATTTGCTCTCGTTCCAATTTACGCTGGATAGCGATTTCTCGTTCATGCTGTAATTCATCATCTTTTGTAGCACCTTTCCATTGGTTGTCAAATAACAAATTCTTGGTGTGCTCCGTCTGTGATAATATACTAACCCAAGTATCTAACATTTTATTTGCATTTTTAGATGTCGCTAATACGGTTTCCAAGTTACCTTCTGCATGTTGTATTGATTCCAAAACACCTTCCATCACATCATTTACTTGACGAACTTGCTCTAATTCGGATTGTAATGTAGCTTCACGCTCCTCGTCGTTTAATCCATTGTAGCTTTCTGCAGAATTGGTGGTGACATTTAGTGAGTTCAGTCCTTTGGATAGCTGGTCCATGATATAAAAAACTATTATTAGATATAATAATATTATAGGTGGTTAGAGCGCTCTTTTTCTATTTTTATGCGTGTAAATAATTTTTTGGTACGTGTTTTTTGTCGGGCTACTACAATATCACGTTTTATTTGGAAGTTTCAATCGGGCTGTTGGCAGCACTGTTGGCAACAGCACTTGAAATTTTTAAATTTTTTTTTTTAATTCTGGAGAAACCGACCGCTAGCTGAATCGCTATATAGAAACCATCCGCCTTCCTGAAAAAAAAAAAAAAAAAAAGCCCAAGTACCCTTCGGCGTTTTTCCCGCTAATCGGAGGCCATATCCCCCTAGCCTTTGTTTTAAATCATTTTTTACCGATGGTTCCTTCAATGATCTGACGAAATTAATCTAGGAGTGAGAAATAAAAAATGATCTAGATACATGTACCGCGACAATTCAGAATCGGAACTTAGTAAGTTCGTCTTTACTGGTATTTTGGGATTCACGCTGTACCAACTTTTTAAACTTATCAGGATCGATTTGTGATTTCAAATTATTACATAGTTTACCCTTGTTTTTTGTATGCTTGTCGACACCAATCAATTGATTCTTTATATGACATTCGAAGATTGTTAAAAAATACAAAGGGTTAGAGATAGCCAAAGAGTGCTTTGGCATTACATGATTTTTCAAAAGTTTATTTTATTTCTATGTATACATAAAATTGTCATAGTTGGCAGATGCGTCATGCATTTCGAAAGCATCATAGTCTTAATTTTCAGAATGGATATTTAGATATATGAATCTGAGTCAGGCCCTGCAATATGGCCGCACATGGAAGTTATAATCAAATGCCAGGTTGAAGAATATAATATGACAATCATTCGCCAATTTATATCTTCCTATAGCAATGAGCACAATTGAACCACTATTATTACCTTAAAACCCAATAGACTCTAAATCGTCAAACTAAAACCGCAATTTTGAGTGACACCGTTTTTTGATAAGTTAAGTTTGATCAAGATCTCCTCCAAAGGTCTTAGAATCCAATAACATGATCAATTCCCAGAAATTATCTGTAATTTTAATATAATATTTAAATTAGAACAAAGAGCAGGCTCATATATACTGTAAACTTTTCACCGGTTGCAGTCAGTTGAAATTAATTGCTATTTTCATAAAAAAATATTATAGACTAATACGTAGTATCAGATATTACAATACCATGTCTTTCGATTTACTGTAGTGCCAGTTACTCTTATGCTTATCTACCATATTATCTACTGAAATAGTAGTTTGACTTGTACCTCAGCTTTCCTATTTGGATAGCCTGACTTGTACCTCAACTTTCCTATTTGGATAGCCAATTGTTAACGGCCTTTATTCAAGTTACCTAAAATAGACTTTTGAAACAGAACTATCCTTCTCAATATCAAGAACCCTTATTCGTCAACTTTGAAAACTCAAACTAGATATGGCTTTTAATTCTGATTACATTACCCACCGGGTATCCTGCTAATTAATGCAAACTTCTCTATTGCAATTAAAGAACGCTCACCCTATATGGAATGTGCAAAGTCTCAGAAACTAGGAGGCTGTTTTGTTTTAATAAACATACAACGCCTTAGGACTCTTCATATGGCAATTTATATAAATATTTACTAGATATTAATGTCCATTCCAATCATTGCAACAACAAAAAATTGGCTGTTCAATACAAGACACCCCCTGTGCTTGTGCTGTGCATAACCAATATCATCTAAGCGTGCAGCGAAAATGTCTCCCGACGCTCCGGCCGTTAACTTTAAAAAAAGCGCGCCATGTCCTCTCGTCACTAAAACGGAAATAATCGGCCGTGTAATTATCTCAATTTGGTAACCAAGTTTATTTTGTGCTTGTTTGCTACCCCAAGGTTTCCAGTACCGCAGTTCTTTGAGGTCATATTTAAGATTTGCAAGTCTTAGACTATCCTTTATTTTTACTTTTATTGCTTACCAAGTGGTACAATGGTAATTAGGGTTTTTTTCGTGGGTTGGAAACATATTGAAAAAGATCGTGCTTTTTTTTTTTTTTTTTTTTCTTGTTTTCTTAGATTAGTTATAAGGGTAAAATAAACTTTCATTACCCGTTTTGACCTTTATTTTGTAAAGCATTACACAAAAATTAGTTTTAAACCTGAGGTATGCAAGGAGTTTATTTGCGAAGAATTCAAGTCACACAGTCTGTTCTCAATAGAATAGAATTAGCAAGTTTTTCGTATATATATAATCAAATCAATCCTCACGATTTAAGTAACTATCAATTTCCTTTCTTGGTTTTATATACCAAAAAAACTAAAGCCTCGATCTAATAACATTCCATCTAAACGGATAATCGAGATCCACTGCGTTAGATAGCCACCCCTAATTATAATAATAATTTAATTCCAGAAACACGATAGATATCCCGCTAGTATTAATTGCGCAAGAACCAAGATCACAATAATAAAACACCTCCTTTGGATCACAAAGTACCAAGATAGCAGCACTGAAGAAAAAAAAAAAAAACCATGAAGTTCTGTTCGAGTACAAATAGTAAGCGACCGCCTACTTTCTATTCTTCAAATAAATCAGTTATCGATCAATTACCACAACTTCCGTCTTTACCTTCTATTTCATTATCAGCTTTCATTGAAACTTCAAAACGAGAACAGTTAGAACAGCAACAGGAAAGACAACGGAGGGACGATATTAGATTAGCAAAAATTACCGAGTTGCGAAAGAGACAATCAAGTTCAACTTTATCATTATCTACAAACTCTAAAATTACATCACCTACAACAACTTCCCCATTAATATTCCAAAAAGAAATGACTAGTACAGTAGAACGAACACTAACACCTGGTCCTGCATTGGAAAGTTTTAATTCTCATAACAGCACTCCAGTTATTACTATCCAAGGACCAGACGAAGGCCATTCTAATGATAATGACAGGTTGTTCCATGATTTACGGGCAACTGAACAATTATACGTTGAAGAATTGTCAATGCTACAGTCACATTATGATCCTGCAAGCGATATTCATGCATCTATCGAAAAAATTAAAATCCTGCATGATGAATCACCCATAACTGTCACTGGTATTGAAGCCTGGGTATGTACTAACGTTAATTTTTTTTTTGAAAAAAGTCACTAACAAAATATAGTTTGCTAAAGCCGCGCCACAATATGCACGATATATTTCACTATTCAAATACAGCAGCGATGACAGCCCCCAAGCTGTTTATCTAAGTAAACGCCCGTTAATCCGACTTCAAAAGTTTGCTGAGGCAGTAAAGCAAAGTGAGAATTTCACGATCCAATCCACATCAGTTTTGTTAAACTCATTGGAAAAACAGGCCGAAATTAAATTAGACAGTGTACGTGCTGGCGCACACAGCGCCGGTGCGGCTCGAAGAAACAAATTCATTTTTTCAAAAGTCAAATCTTTTGAAACTCTGGAGCCGGTTTGTTCATCATTTGAACCAAGCACCATTATCTATAGAGGCTATTTTGATCTAACTATTGACCATCCTTTAACTCGGTCTAATAAGATCGCGATTGAAGCTTATTTATTAGGTGATTCCAATACCAATGTTGCTGATAGTTTAGCATTGTGCTCATTAGAATACCCAGGACATGCATTATTATTTCCAGTTTTTAGAAAAGGTGATTTATTATTCGATGTTAGCTATACTAATTCGTTAAATTTGTATTGCTGTGTTTGTACAAATCAGAAAAAGATCAAGTTGGAACAAGTGGCCAGTGATGAAAAAAATGAAGCTGAAATTATGAATTGGACAGAACAATTGAAAACACTATTTAATACTGTTGAAATAGGATCTCAACTAGGATCTCCAATGAGTCTAGGTACTCCTGATTCATTATTAGACACTGCTGTTTATGAAAGTTTGGCTGTTTCTGCCAATTCTACACCAATTATCGAAGATACTGCTAGAATGGTTTATATTCCACCTCCACCAATCCCATCATCCCCACCTGCAGAATCAAAAGGACAAAAACGATCAACTGAAACAGAAGAAGAAGGTGCCGAATCATTACCAAAAATGCGCGCAAATCGACGGTCTACTTTTATTCCCAGACCAAAGAAGAAAGTGGGGACTAATGCTGGACTGGGTATTATTATGAATAATGGAGAATCATCATTAACTGATTTTGCAAGTGAATTGGATGGGTTTATGGAGACATCCGATGCTGATATTACATTACCATTTGCAGCTCGACCTCCAAGTATGTTTTTTCGACCTTCACGAACCCTGGACCTGGAAGAAGAGCCTATACCTCCAGTTCCTCAATTGAGTGAATATTATAAGGAAGAAAATGATGAGCGGTATGAAGATGAACATGAAGAATTGGAGGAAGATTTTACTTCTGATGATGAAGGAAGTGTGGCTACTGGAGAGGCTGATTTATCTGAAGATGAACCTGATTTAGTTAATTTTGTTGAAACTAGTGATGATGAACGTTGTCATGATGAGATTAATAATTACAATAATGAATTAATTGCTCCAGAAATCAAGCTTACTGCTCCATCACCAGTGGCCCCAGAAACTTTCGAGGACTCTAATGGAACAGTTACTAATACAAACAACACCAGTAACGTTAACTATGGTACCTATCCTCCAACAATTCCGTTACCAGCCAAACCAGATACTCTTTCCACCAACAGTTTGAAGAAAAAATTGAGCTCAGAATTTGAAACTGTTCCATTAGAGTCCGAAGCTGGTAATGTAGGCCCTGTTCCAGTTCCTCAACCACGATCCAATTCTGTTGGCACCTCAAGCATAAAATTTACTAGCTCTCCTTTTTTTGATGATTCTGACGATGAGAATACTAATCCAAAGAAAAAAGGGTTTATGAAGAAGGTTAGTGGTGGGTTAAAAAAGGTTGGTTGGAAATTGTCTCAAAACAATAAAAAAACCAACACTAATGGGTTTCGGGTTTTAGAAAAACAATCGGTTGCCTCAATCTCCGCTGATTATCATAGCCACTATTCTATTAATGAAAATACTGCATTTGCTTCTTGCAGCGAAACCACTGTTCATCATATCAAAAACGAGTCCGTTGGGACAGCAGTTTGTACAGAATCTAATAACTCAACTGTTGAATATGGAATTGGTAACTTGTCTTCTACCAACTCGTACAAGTCATTGACTAAATCTGTTTCAACTGCTAGTACAGGATCCAACGTTTATACACCACCAGAATCACCACCAAATACCGCATCAACCTCATTATCTTTCAAGAAAACGGGTATCTCTCAAGGTATTATCAATGATCGAATTTGCGTTTTCAAAGGATATGGTACAATTAGTCAGTGGTTCAACAAGAAATGGGTGCAAATATTAAAAAACCAAATCTTTATTGAGGTTTGTGTTAGTGGTGAAGGTGGGGTATTGAGTGGGTATTCTGAAAATGATCGAGGTGACAAAACTTTGGAAATGGAAATGTATTTATCACCAGCTAATGATATTCGAAAATCAACTGCATTAGATGTTCAAATTTGTCAAACTTCTCATATTACCATGTTTAGATTACGTTCTAGTCAGGAATCTGAAAAGTGTTTGGAAGCATTAAGAGTAGCTCGACGAGACGTTAAAGATCAAGCTTTGTTATATAAAGCTACCCAAAAATTGAGTGCCCCAAGCATGGCATCTAGCAGCCCATCATTAGGTTCATTAAGCCAAGCTATACCAGCATCTCCTCCTCCTCCACCAATGCCTAGCTTTGTTGAAGCATACACAAATTGTAATGCCAGTTCACCGACTCTAAACTGCCAAGAAGAGACACAGTTAATGTTATTAAACAATTTGCATTCTAAATGGTTCTGTAAAGAGCCAACTACAGGGGCATGGCAAAAACATGGTACGCCAGCTAAGTTTACAGTGTTTTCAGTTCCAAATTCTGATAACAAGAAAATCGTTGTCAAATCAAATGATAAAAAACCATCATTACTATTTGAACGAACTTTCAAACCTCATTTATTTCAACGAATTGGCAAAGTTGGAGTTTCAATTCGACAAGACAATGAAGAATGTGGATTCAGTGAAGTGATCCACATGGTTCAATTCAAAGGTGATAAAGAAGCTCGATATGTGAATGATTTATTAACTACTGAATAAGATCTTATTCTCATTATTTATAGACTTATGTACAATTTGTTTTTTTGAAAAAACTCTCTAATGTATAATAATTTATTTTGCTAACAAATATGCTGATCCCAAATGCCGTCTCAAGTCAGCATGTAAAACATCATGGGTATCTTCAACTTCACCCCATAGTTGAGTTTGATGGATGGTTTCAAGATTGACCAAATTTGAAACTTCATCAGCACTCAATCTATTTCTAACAATATTCATGCCACCAACAAAACTTTTCCCTGTCATGGTAGCTCGTTCCAGAGATGCCAATTTCCAACAGTCCAGTGATCTTATCCATTCTTCAACAACCTTTTTTGTTTTTTCAGGTTGTCGAATGCCGTATAAAGCTTTTTCACTATCCAGAACACTCAACTCAACTCCCCAAAATGCTTGTGCTTCTTCAATAACCGGCCAATATTGCTCATCTTGAGCCGCACGCAATGTCCCTTCACAATCTGCTTTTGGTGAAAAAATCAACAAAGTATCAGTATCCAAGTATGGTAATATATGGTTATAAACTTTTTCAATTTCAGTGTCTCTTTCCTCACCAAGTTCTAAATCAACTGCTCGAGCTGCTAATGAAGTTAAAGGTAATGCATGGTTTCGAATTTTGGAACTGGCAACAACTGACCATTCTTGGGCCAATAAATGTGCCAAAGCTGGCGACTTAACAATTAATGGGAACCCCAAAGATGTTTTGATGGGTTTTTGATCGAGGCAAACAGCATAACCATTGGATTTTAAAGGTTCAACTGTGACATTGTTCCAGAATTTTTTCAAAGTTTTTTCGACTTTATTGGCTTCTGTAAGGTTGTTGTTTTGTGCATTTGCAACAGAACGAGTAAATATCCTTGATGATAATCGAGGATTCAATATACTTTTTGGTAGTGACTTAATCATTATTGATAATAGTAAACGTGGGGTTTTGGTGAGCAGAAAAATTTCTTGATCTTCAAAATTATTTATCCACGCGAAGAAAAAAAAAAATTAAAAAAAATTAAAAAAAAAATTCAATGTTGGGAAATTACAACTATAGACACCTTTTCATCACGTATTTATTATTATAATATATTACCATACAACGCATACAATAATAACAAACAATGAGCCAAAATCAAATGCAGAAAATGTACCAAGAGGTAGAAACTAAGTTCTACCAAACACAACAAGAACTACAACAAGTCAAAACGCAAATTGCGCAACGACAGAGAGATATCAAGATCTCCTCAATTTCTGAGCAAGAACTACGTGATCAAAAAGCCGATAGAGTGTGGGAAGGTGTTGGTAAAATGTTTATGGTGGTACCAACCAAGGAATATTTAACTAAAATTGGCGGAGAGACTAAAGATATTAAAGAAAGTATCACTGCATTGGAAAAGAAACAGCATTATCTGGAAACTACATTGAAAAATACAACCGACGCTATTAATGAAATGTTGAAACAGACAAAACAGTAGATTTTTTATAGCTTTTTTATTTTTATTTCTTTGTTTTTTATAATATTTATACAGCACTGTACCCTCCTCGATTACTTGATCCACTAAAAGTACTAATGACTTTACGAACAAAATCTCGAATCAAGAAAGGTAAATCTCTAACTGTATCTGAATGAGGTAATAGATCAACACCACTTAAACCGTATCGACTGTAGTTAAACCAAGCATTGGCGATTACATACACTGCAATCAACAAAAATGCAATGAAAAAGAGCCATGTAAAGAAACCCCATGAACTGCCTTCATCTTTAGGTTTATCTTCCCCTTTATCCTTGTCCTTATCGTCATCTTTATTATCATCTGGTTTTTTTTTATCATCATCTGGTTTTTTTTTATCATCGTTATTACCATCTATGCAAACTTCTTTAGTGACCCATTCTAGTTTCAAAAAGGTTTCATTCCACTCTTTGAATTTCAGTTCATCTTTCTTGCCACATACGAAATCTACAACAGCATATAATCCATCCTTGTCGCCCCATTTTCCACCGCTATATTCAACTTTAACCCCTTTCCTCTTATCCTCATCGATTTTTAAAGTCTTTGATCCGCTTTTATTCCCATCTAAGTCACCAGAAACGGGTATGATATTTGTAACAATACCATCTTTTTTCTTATCATCTCCCCGAAATACTTCTTCAATACCAACAACCTGAACACCTTTCGGAACATCTTTTGGCAGGTCTTTTAAATCCAAAAGGCCGCAAGGATTAATCCACCATGTATCTTTTGTAGTAGACGGTGGGGTGTTACGCGAAATTGACACGCTAATATCTCCACTTAATTTTGACAAATCGTATTTATGCCCTTCAATTTCGAACTTACAATCGAACATTGCTTGTGCTTTTAGCACAAGAAATGATGCTACCAATAATCCATTCATTTTTTATTTTCTAACGATCAGGGTCTTCCTGTTGTCTTTGAACATTAAGGCCGTCTAATAAAAAACGTAAAGTTTGCCTCGCAGGTTTGAGATTGGGAGTTTACAAAATACAGTAAGTTTCACTAATTTTGGAGATTGGTCAAGCTTGCCACCTATTTTTATTTTCTGGGTCGGTGGGCCGTGCGGCTTAACAAAATATTAATTTTTTTCAAACTTAATTTTTCAAATTTTTTTTTTTTTTAATTTTTATTTAAATAGCCATACCAATAAAATACATTAAAATACAAAAACAAACACTACAATATATAACTTTTTTTAAATTTTTATCTTTTCTTTAAGCAGATCGATTGTATTGACCAACGACAATACAATGGTCTCTTTCATAAGGTTCTAATGTCAATTGTTCTTTTGGTTTAATTCGTTCTTCTCGTAATTTTTGAACTTCACGTGCAAAAACAGTTTCCGCTTCAACTGTAGAATCAATACAGTTAGCCTTGATAGAAATAACAACACCACCTTGATCCTTCAAGAACATGTGAGAATTTAATGCAATAATTCGAGCTTGATCCGGTTGAGCAACATCTGCAAAAACACAATCAACCATTGAGACTAACATTCTATACTTTTGCGGATGTCGAGCATCTTCAATAATTGGAATGACATTTGGTCGTTTCTTGGCCATTGAGATCAAATCTCTACCTGATCTGTGAGAAAACTCAACTGCGTAAACCAACCCAGTTTCACCAACGACATCAGCAACATGTGATACAGAGGTACCTGATGCAGCACCTAAATACAAAACTTTCTTACCTGGTGCAATATATAAATTATCAATACCACCCAAAACACCTGCTGCCAATTTTGATCTAAATGGATTCCAAACTCTATATTCAATCTTTGTAGCTGCTTCTTCAGCTTTTTGTGGAACTTCAACAGAGATTCTCTTTTCACCATAGACACTTTCACCTGGAGTCAAATTCTTAGTAACCAACAAATCTTCTTTGCCTCGTGCGATGAAGATACCACCATGTCGATGTGGTTCAACAATCACTTTACTACCACCTCGAGCTGAAGCGCCACCTCGTCCACCTCGAGCACCACCTCGTGAGAAGCCACCACCTCGTCCACCTCGTGGTGGGGCACCACCTCTACCTCTTGGGGCACCACCACCTCGTGAAAAACCACCTCTACCTCCTCTTGGAGCACCACCACCTCGTGAAAAGCCACCACGGCCGCCGCCTCTTGAAAATGCCATTATTTATTTGTTGTGTTTGTTAGTTTAGAATTAAGAGTATGGGTATCAATTTGCCCAATTTATAAATAATAAAAAATAAAATTAAAAGTTGGTGTGGTTGTGTGTCTGTGAAGATTTTTTACAAATCGATGGAAAAAATTTTGTGTGAAATTTTTCGACGTGAAACTGGTGCGCCGCCCCGGCGAAATTTTTTTTTTTTTTTTTTTTTTTTTTTTCATACATAAAAATTTATCAACTACGCTTGAGAGATGGCCTTTGTGAAAGAAAAAAAAAAAAAAAAATTTCCTGTAATAAGCTTGTTCAGCGTGTGGCTGCGAAATTTAGATCGTTCAGTTGGGTCAACACTGGGCATTCAAAACACTTTATGTCTCGAATGATTATGTGGAAATT
>JAJLUN010000003.1:26979-67495 GCA_030564365.1 Blastobotrys arbuscula | reverse complement strand
AAATTTCAGGAAATGCGGCTCTTGGGTTGATCTAAAATGTCTCAGTTTATTTTCTATTTGTTACCCGGTGTTTAGGTTATTCCGGGACGGTATATATTTTAAAAAAAGGAACTTCTAATTTTTTTTTTTTTTTTTTTGCTGCAAGTTTAGTTTTCCAGTTTTGCAGATTTTATTTTAGATGTGTTTTTAAAAAAAAGTTGTGCCGCGCGGCTTATGCTGAGTCTAGGGCTTTTGTAATTTGAACCCTAAATTTAACTCTGCTTATAGTTCTCAAAGAGGTAATAACTTATCCTCATAGCTGGCATCGGAAGCACCGATACCTTTAACCACCCACTCAAAAATTAAATTTTTTAAAGCGTATTAGAGTCGGTCTAAAAATATATACCTTAGTGTTTGCGCGCGATCGATCTTTGTCAAGCTTACGGTCTATTAGCACTTACCGCTATATAATGCTTAAGCTACAATAAATACTTAGGCTGTATTAACCAAGCAAGCCCAATACTTTAATTCTAGCCCAGCATTTTTGCCCTACCGCTCTCTCTCTCTGCTTCCCAGCTCTGCTCATTCAGTGTCCCAAAAAAAAAAAAAATCACCAACCGACATTTTTTCAGTTCTTACTAACGACAGACGACACACAACCCATCCGCCGGTCATGACTCGATACTCCAAGACCCCAGAAAACCCAGAAAAGAGTGCTTCTGCTCGAGGTTCCTATTTGAGAACCTCTTTTAAAAACACTCAAGCTGTCGCTCAAACCATCAACCAAATGCCATTAGACAAGGCTTTGGGTTATTTAGAACAAGTTCAAAATAAGGAACGAGCTGTCCCATTCCGAAAACACTGTGGTTCTATTGGACGAACCTCTCAAGGTAAAGAATTCGGTGTCACCAAGGCTCGATGGCCAGTCAAGTCCTGTAAATTCATCTCTGATTTGTTGAAGAATGCTCAAGCTAATGCTGATGCTAAGGGTTTGGATACTGAAAAATTAGTTATTAAACACATTCAAGTCAATCAAGCCCCAAAACAACGACGACGAACTTATCGAGCTCACGGTCGAATCAATCCATACCAATCATCTCCATCTCACATTGAAGTTATTGTTACTGAAACCAATGAAGAAGTTAAGAAAGCTTTGGATAAGGCTCCAGTTCGATTAAACTCTCGACAAAAGGCTAGATTTGCTCACCAAAAGCGATTGACTGCTGCTTAATTTAACAAAAACAAAAAATCGATGGTGTGTAAAAGAATTGAATTGAATGATAAAGATTTTTCGGGTTTATGATTTACTATTTAAAAAGGAACAAATATATATTCAAAAAGTTTTTATATTCTATTCTTTTTCTTTTTTTTTTAGTGTTAATGTAGTATATATACTTTTAATGATGTGAAATTTTTATTGACAAAAAAAATTTTTAATTAAAAAGATTGTAGATATTAGTATTACTGAGGTGGTTGTACTGGTTCTATGGAAGGTTCTACTGGAACTTCTGATGATGGTGAAGATGCATGGGCATTAGAAAGAATGACAGTAAACACGAGTAAATGCAATGCCAAGCAATAAAGCATAAATAGGTTTCGAGAAAACTTGTTTGCCAAAATAAATCTCGTAAAGGAGTAAGTAATTCGCTCTAATGGACCCATATTTGACAGTACACGTTCAGTTTCTCGGCCCTTGAACTGTTGAAACGGTGACAGTCCCTCTTCATAAACAGTTTTGTATCTATCCTCTACTGATAACCCACCATCTCCTGGATTTTTGAAAGTACTAGCATATCGAGTCTTTTCATATAAATCAATATTATCTTGTTTGATTTGTTCCAATTCTTTTCTCAATGAATTGACATTCTGCCAGGTCTTTTTCAATTCCAATTCTAATTCTGCATTTCTAGTTCGGAATCGATCCCGTTGCTGTGTGATAATAGGTAAAATACTATCCTGATTACCTCCTGGGGGATTGGTACTTGGTCCTGATACGCTTGGCCGGTTACTTGAAGGTTGACCACTACTGCCTCCAATGATTGACGTAGTTGGTGAAATTTTGCCTGCACTTCTTCTAGCCTGTGCGGCGCTAGGGGCATATCCTCCTGCGGCGGTAGCTCCACCAACAACAGACCCTGCTGCCCAATTCCAACCAGAAACCATCGACATTGTATCTGATGGAGCACCACTGGTATCTTTCATATTCAACAAGTCTTGTTCTAATTTGTTGTTTAAATCAGTGGATTCGGTTAGTTTTATTTTGACAGATTCTAATTCAGATTCTAAACGACCAACTTTCGAAGACAATTCATTTTTACTAACTCTCATCAATGCCAAATCATCATTTAGTTTTTTGTTTCTAGTTAATAATTGTTGTTCCAATTTTTTATGCTCATTATCATTACCTTCATTATCTTCATAATTTTCTCCAGAGAATTCAATAGATTTCAAGACATCCAATTCCCGTTTAATATCATCATAATCTTGTTGATTTTCCATCTTTAATCGTAAATTATCTATTTCTTCATTTTTATATCCAATTTGTCGTTCCAAAGTTTGAATCTTTTGATCAGAGTCTGAAGATGTGGTTTTCAAATTGGCACGTTCAGTTTCAATCTTAGCTGCCAACACCATATTTTCTCGTTCCAAATTGCTAATACGATTTTCAAATTCTTCTTTTTCATCATTATTTTTAGAGCCTGATTTTATTTGTTCTAATTCTGTTCTTAGTTCCAAATTTCGTTTTTCAAACTCCAGCTTTTGACTATTAGCTCTTTGTAAATCTCTTGCAACCAATTCCAGCTCTGCAATCCTTCCACCTCCATCTTCATTACTACTTTCATTTTGCTGTAATTGGGCCGCTGTAACTTCACTATTAGCCCGAAGTTCACCTATCTGGGTATTTAACTCTTCTTCCTTTAACTTCCAGCTCCGCTCTTTTTCGTCCATTACTGCTTGCATTTCTGACTCTTTGGCTTTAACTTTTGCATGTGCGGTTTCAATCGAAGTCTGTTCTAGTTTTAATAATTTAGCCTTGATATGTTCGTAATCTGCTCGTTTAGATACTAATTCATTAAGCCGTTGGTTTTCTTTCTGTAATCTTGATGCCTCTGTTGCACCATGGACAGAATCAATTGAAGCTTCTAGTAAAGGTTTTGGATCCGGTGCTTCACTTAATAATTGATACACCTTCATAAACGCATTTTCTGCAAATTTACTTCGATTCGTTAGACTATCAACCTCTGTTTGGTATAATTTCAGTAGGCTCTTTATTTCTTCTAGTTTTTGGTCATTCTCAAGTTTCTTAAACGACTTTGTTTTCGATGCCAACTCTTTACGACCTAATACCGAAGTTTTTTGGTTTTCTGCCATTTTTTCCCCATCATCATCTAATTTTTTTTGTAGACTGGTAAGATTCACTTCTCCCCATGCTTGAATCGCCAACTCAAATGGCGTTTCTTTTTTGGTTTCTTCGCTCATTGTTTCCTCAACTTTTTATTATTGTGGAGATTGACGATATCGATGATGATAATAAAGATGGTGCAAAGTCAGTGTGTTGTCAAGATTTTTTGGCCACCGGCCGGTCTTTGGACGCGCGGAACCCAAAAATACAACCCGTTATAATGGGCCTGGGAGGTTCGATCAACCTGATACCTTTCGGAGCGTGCGGCTGCTAGTATACCAATATTTTATAGAATATAACAAGTACATTTTTTATTAAAAACTATGCAAAACTAGTCTAAAACTAGACGGTGCTTTATGTAATGATTCTACACATTTATTCATTGGAAGTTTAGTATATAATGAGTTTTCTAATGCGGAATATTCTGTAGCGACTGTGAAAACAACTTCTGGAACCTGAGCCTCATAAATGCTAGCCATGGCCGAAGAAACCGATTCAACAGACTGAAATTTAATCAATGCATTATAATCAATATGTATTCTTGATAAAAACTGACACTTTTTCAATGTGGTTGTCAACATTTCCGTATCAAAGTCATTAATTTTTTGTCCAATGGAAACAGATAATGTTCTTAATGTAGTTACTGATGATAACAAATTACAAGCACTTCCGAGCCCATCAGCCATAATAAATAAGTGTTCAACTTTCGGTGTGAACTTTAAACAGTCTGTTTCGAAAGAATCAATTGCAACTTTTGTAGCATTTGTGAAGTAAATATTTTCACAATTTGTGTTGAATAACTCTACTTGTTGAATATTCTGGCAAGACTGCGGTTTGAAAGATTGAATTGTGCAAAAGTGTAACCTTAGTTTAGATGCATTTTGGATCCAGCATCCAAATTCCGTAGTGATGTAACCTAATTGCAAACTTGTTAGATTAGTGTTTGATAATAACCGCGATAATTCAATTTCTGGAAATTTGATAGCTCCAAGAGGCTGATCTAGACATTTAATGTTACTAGTTCTTAATTGTTTCTGCGGAGGCTTGATTTTAAATTCTAAATTCCTCACCTGACTACTTAAATTGTTTAGTTTATCAAAATCTTTATTTAAAACATGTTGATCAAACGTTGCATCTATATTTGTAACATTAACTAATCTTTCCAACATTAAATTCCAGTGTGTTATACTTTTAAAATGACATTTTATAATTTTGACAAATTGCAAAAGGTTCCAATTTTCACCAAGTGCTTTAATGAACTGTGTATAAGTTTGTTTAGTCACAATAATTACTTTCCACAACTTTGATGCGTAAAATTGATAGAACGATTTAGATACTTGAGTAAGGTTGGCTAATGCCTGTTGATCCAGCTGATTTGCGACAGTCCAGTGTATTTCAGTTGGTAAAGAGTTCATTTTTTTATCCTAATGCTTATTTAAAGTCTAGTTTCAAGGCAACTCACCGTCTTTAAATAGTTTATTAAAAAACTTTTTCACACGGCATCAATATGTTTATACCTATTATGCAATCAAATTATTAAAAAATAAAAGATTTATTATTATTAGTTACCTACCTGCAGATTGATTAGGCGATTTTTTTCGTCCTAATCACACTTAATCGGTCTGAAATTCAGTATTACAATTAAATTGCTTACGTAATTCAACAAAAGGCTTGACTGATAATGATTTAATCAGTTCATCTTATTAGCCATACGGCACTACTAGTATTAAAAAAGCTTTGCACGACATCATTGTATTCAAGCTTTTGGAATAAGTGCCCATGGCTTACTCGCCAGTCCCAATTTTGAATTGGCAAGCATGGGCATTGATACCTGTTTGGGTATAAATGTCCACTGTGGTTAACAATCGGGCACGCATGGGATGTTTTATGAGCCTCATTTGGGTTTCAGCCGCACATGGGAAATATTCATCAGGCGGGGGAATATTCATCAGGCCCCGAATAATTTAGCGAAACATGCTGGACCAGATTACCTTTTTAACAATTATCTAAAGCTCGATGATAACTTTAAATGTCAGCGATGGACAATTGTTTTAAACAATTGGGTAATTTACAGGTTCTAAGAGGATGTTACATCAATGATCCCTAAGGATGAAAACAAGTTTCGGATCTGCGGCTAAAAGTATCCGGACATAGTTTTTCATATCCTAAATGTCAAGATGCGTTGGTAAACATATAAATTCTGGTGCGCTTCAAAGTCAGCGCTAAACAATGTCATTTAGAATATCTGTAAAACATTCAACTCTTTACAGTAACTAGCAGAAAAATATTTTTTTGTATTTCATAGTTTATACTTAAAAATCTAATAAAAAATTATTGTGATAATATTAAAAAAAAAATTTATTCTGTTTTGTAGAAAAAGAAACCTTTGATACTAAAGGAGGACGAATTGAAGTGTATAAATAAATAAAGGTTAGTAACTGGTTAAAAAGAAAAAAGAACTTATTCTTTCCACCCCATGGGCTCATAATCGTAATCAATAACGTTATCATAATCATATCCTGGCTTGACAACTTTACAACCTTCTTAGCCTTCTTACCATATTTCTTACGGATGGTTACTGATTTAAAATGTTCTCGAACCAATTCGATAGCAGCACTGCCGTGACATAAAAATTATTCTCTCCAGTGAACCAAGGATTGCTGCTTGTTAGGATCTAATGGACAAAAAACTGCAGTAGAACCACCACTCAGTTCCAAATTTCCTTCCCTGTTCAATCTCCATGGCCGAAAAGCCAGTTTGCAAGGAGAAACCGTGTGCATTAAAATTTGGCCACCAACCATAGCAAATGATGGACGAGAAGCAGCGTGGAATAAATGTCTGGAGCCTCGACCCAATTGAACAAAGAGTCGTTGGCTAGTATCATTGAATCGCAAACCTAAAGCACCTCTGGCAAAGCTTGGACGACGGCATCATTCAAGTAAGAGCTTGCAGAAACAGCCTTCAATGAGAACTTGTTGGACTTGTCTTGAGAATAAACTCGTCATTGTGTTCCCAACCTTTAGCAGAATTCATTTCGGCATCGTCTCCCTAGGCGGAACTTTTGATGACTCCCAAGATCTGAAATTTTGAAAATAACAGTTTTTTTTTTTTTTTCGAATTACTGATCTTTGACTTGAAATATACCATAACAACAAAAATGGATCCATCAAATATGACAGATGACGATGTCATCAGTGAATGGGAAAAACGAAGGTATAGGCCAACAGCAGGTGATCCAGAACTACGGATACGGGTAGAGTCTTGGTGGTCTTCATTTTCTTCATCACCACACCATTCATCGGCATCATCATCACACTCGTTATAGATCGGTCGGTAGTAAGCGTGGTAGTAAGAATTAGAATGGTACAATTCAACAGCTGGACTGGTAGAGTTCATACCGGTATGGGTTATATAGTGCTGTTCACATCCATACCAGAAGTTGGGGCAGTAGAGATAATGGCTACAGCAATGGCAATCAAACCAGTGATAGATAATTAAGAGCCAAAGAGCTTGTGGCGTGGAACGAATTGTGAGGACCCTGGGCAGTTTATATATTTTTTAGCATTTTATTATAAACACTTGGTTAGATCAGGGGTCTTAGAGGATCTTCTGTAGGAATGAAAGTTTCGGATAACACTATTTAAAGGCTCTGCAAAATTGATCAATGCCAAAGAAATTATCTGTTTGCTCGTTTGATAGTATCGAAAAGGGCAGAACTATAAAGGCAACAAAGTTATTTATTGGAAGAAAACGATCCCTTTCTCAAAAAAACTAAAAAAAGCAAGAGCTAGCTCGCGCATGTTGCAATCGTCCTCAAAAACCCTTTTAGGAAGCATTTGAGATTTGTAGGGACGGTCAAGCCGCGCCAATGTTTTAGAAGTGAGACTCGCTGCTATAAAATAAACAAGCGAGCCCGCTATAAACAAATAAACCCTAACCTGTGCCCTAAGTTAAGCGTGGCAGGGAGGGGTAAACACAACAAGTAACTCAACCATGCCGGACTTTTTTTAGAGTAAGCGCTATAGATTATAAGATCTGTGTTAATTTGCTTGAAACAAGTTGGGTTGAAGCCACTGGTTGGGAAAACCAGATTTCAGATTACATTGGTAACTAATACTACTAAAAACAAAAAAGTAGTTTATTATCTAGGAGAGTAGAGCAGATCGTCCAACAAAATTAAGCATTAAGAATAGTGTGAAAACAATTGAATTCTTCAGTTAACATTAAATTAATACTAAATTATAGATTAAGCAAAAAATATATTAAAGGTTTATCGAAGCTATTTAAAACTGAGAATTTGAAAATTTAGTTTAGTATTGAGTGGTGCCAACCATGGTGGCGACCAAATCGACAGGAATCCCATTGACACACTCAAAGTTAGGACTCAAAGCCCAGTAGATTTCGAACTTATCAGTACTAGTACCGTTATTAATAGGACAAGCTCTTGCCAAGGATTGATTATATAATTGTAAAGTTGGAACCAAGTCATCTTGCAAAGTTTTGATACTCAAGGACCAATTATGAACAACTTTGGTTAAATCTCCCCCAATTGTTGGTAATAAACTTAGTTTATAATTCCAATCAACAGTGACAGGTCTCATCGGTAACGTGCTGAATAAATAGCCAGTTTCTGGTAAAATAACCCCTTGGAAGGGTGCAACCCCATCAGTGTATAGTGCAAAAGAACCATCAAGTAAAGCAAAAACGGTAAGTTGATCAATTGATGGGTGATTTGGTGCAGAGACGACCAACCCAAACCGGTGGTCATCTGGTGGGCTTTTCACGCTCATATCACCATCACATATGGCTGTAGTGACCAAACTGCCTAAAGATATTAATTTGGAAAATTTCATTTTAACTTTTCCAATGATCAAAAAAGTTGTATTTCAGAGAATAAATAGAGATACAAAACTACTTTTATACCTAAAAATAAATAAATAAACTAGTCAACAAAGAAAGGCCACCGAGGTGCATATTATTCCTTTTATTCGAGGCAAACAAGAAGGTTTAGACCAAAGTGGTATTGCTCATGACTAAATTGGTAATAGTTTTTAGATCTGCAGCCATCAACAAAACAGCAGTGCCCCCGGAACAAGCCTTGGAAGGATCATCAAACCAATAAATTTGGTTTACCCCGTTAGATAGGCAAATCCAAGCATTTGGTTTATTGTCTCTCGTCAAAACTCGCCTGTCATTAATTTTCCAATGAACAGTTGGTCGGTATAAAGTGTTTACCAATTTCAATTGACCAGTGGTAGTATCCAAATTCATTACTTTAACTGGGAATGCTTGGAACATTAACCCAAATTCATCAAAAATAACTGCTTCCAATTGCCGAGACCCATCAGATTCCAAAGCCAAAGACCCGTCTTTTCTGGTCATGACGACTTTCAAGTGGTGTTGTGGAGATTTGGAGTTGATAGCAACGTATCCAAAAACATCACCAGAGGAAGAGCTCGATTGATAGGTAGCAAAGTTATTTGTAGGTGGCGGCGCACTGTCGTGGTTTGGATAAATTGGTTCGCCATTATTAGCTTTTCGGTATTCGTCACCAATATCGTCGTTGTGGACGTCTGGGAAAATGCCGACCATTTCATCGCCATCTGGCCGAACAGTGGAGTTGGACCAGTCTTTACTATTCCATTGGCTGATGACAGTTTCGTTGATATTTGGAGCCGCATTGGCAGCGGTGATTAAAGAGATTATAATGGTGCTTGAGAACTTCATAGTCGATTATGTCTTTTGGCCAAGAGGGATGAAAAACAAAAAACAAAAAAAGAGGAGAAAAGAAGACAAGAGAGTATACAAAAAGATTTACATAACAAATACGTATCAATTCCAGGTGTAGTTTGTAGTTCATCTATCAAGCGAGTTTTGTTGACCGATTTTTCAAAGATCCAAGTCCTCAACCATTTTTGAGTTTCTACAAGCGTCAACTGAATATGAGCCGCACGGTATAAGATAAAAAAAAAAAAAAAAAAAGGCCCCGATACACCCTTTAATATTTTTTTTTTGTTTTTTTTGTTTTTCCTGCGGTAGATAAGTACTAGTCTACACCGGTTGAGCACATAGAATAAAACTAACTTTCTAATGCAATCACAAAATAATATATATTAATTTAGTTTCGTTTGTTTGTTTTTTATATATTTTTTTTTGGCTAATATTTTCAATAAATTAGTAAAGCAATGGTACACCTATTCTGCATTCAATTCTTCCAATTTATGTCGACCAGCCTTGGTATACAACCAATGGTTATATGCTTGAGCTTCAGACCAGATATAGTAGTAGACAGAGACTGGAACAATGACAAACAAAGCTTGAGATCGAACTCTTCGGAATGTGTTGAAAATAGCAGAATGCAAAGCACCTTGGAATGGTTTTTGTGCTTGTGGAGAAACGGCGTATCTAGCAATGTATTTTTGAGCTGGAGAGCCTGAGAAATTAGTTAGTATTATCGAATTTGAGCGAACGTACCTAATGAACCCCACCAGCCTAAATATCGTTTTGGTCCTGGAGCACCCATGTTGTATTATTTTGTCTAATGGAATAAAGAAGAGTGAAAAAAATAAAATAATGAAAATGAAAAATTAAAAATTTGGTGCGCCAATTTTTTTTTCTTCCTTTTCTTATTGGTGTTGGGACACTTTGTAATAAAATTTGGGAGGTCCCGATTTGTGACGCTGCTGATTGGTCGGGATTGGGACAAAAGTAATTCCAACTTTTTTTTTTTAAATCCGTTAACTCCTGTGCCCAAAAAAAAGTATGCGCCGCATTGTCTAGGTGCAGCAGAGCTCTCACACATGAATCAAAAAAAAAAAAAAAAAGAAAAGAGTTAATGGTTTATCGTGAATAAATAGGGATTATTTATCATGAAAACCTAATATATAAACAAGAACCGATACTTTCAAATTAACCATATATTATAGTATAACTAGAGTGCCCGCGAGTGTACAGTGAGTTCCGCTCAAAAGTTCATGGTATAGAATATCAGTTCATTTAACAACGCGGACAAAAGAAAAAAAAAAGGTTAACATTGAAACCTCCATTAAAGGTGAATACACAGAACGTGTCAAGTTATGAACAAGTGGAACAGAGCCGCTGTGATGCCGTTGAAAAGTTTATATAAAAAAAATAAAAAATAGGTAAGGTATACATATTTTATTAAAAAACAATATTGTCTTTTTCTAATTCCAAATTAAATTATTATTATTAAACTACTTACATGATACATCAAAACATCTCGTCCGTTACCTTTGTCTCGTATCCTTCAATCGACACAATTCTCTCGGTCTGCTTTTTTATTTTTATTTTTTATTCTTTTTTATCATTATTTTTTTTTTGGGTTAAACACCATATCGTTGTGATAAAGTTTGTGCTGCAGGTGGTGCCAACTTATTCATAACAACGCCCTGCCAATCCTGGATATAACCTTTATATCCTTGGACCAACTTTTGAATCAACATTGCTAGTTCGGCACTTGGATCTCTGTACATTGCCAAAGTCTCCATCAATTTTACTAAAGCACCTTCCTCAATACCTGAAGGGTTAGCTCCCACAATTTGACACATGCCTCTAAATGCAGAATCTTTTTCATCAGTTTCTTCTACTTGCAAGATTAAATCGCACCATCGATCAACAAACATGTCCAAATGGTTGGATAATTCGTCAGATAATTGTTTCCCCATTCGACCGATTGCAATTGCAGCATTTTCTTGTACCATTCTGGAGGTTTGATTGGCTCGGAGAATTGTTACTAATCGTTCAAATAACTGTTGCGCATATGGTTCCAATGTGCTTCGGTCAGCTTGCAAACAAAGTTCACCAATTGTCCAGGTGGCGTTGTTGCATACTCTTCTTGATTCATAATCTTCGACAGAAATTTGTTGGATAGTTTCTTTAATAACTTGATCTAGATATGGCTTGACTTGGTCAAAGGTTAAAATGACCATATCACCTAACAATGCAAAAGTTGATTGACGCACTTCATTAACTTCATCTCTGAAACACATCATTAACATTTCCATGAGTGGCGGGTTACTATGAGATTTAATCAATTCTGATGAATGATGTCCCAACCCTTGGACCAATCCGTCCAATAAATCCAATGCTACAATTACAAAATCTTTTTCTGGTGGATCGACACTGTCTGGATCTTCTTGATAATTTTGCTCCATTATGAGTGTATCCTTCAAAACTCGGGTGGCTCGTTCAAACACTGGAGGAGCATATGTAGCGAATTGTTCACCTAAACATGCAGCTACTGATGACAAGCATTCGAACAATGGGCACAAGTCTCGGTCTTCATCTTGGAGTTTGCCCCATTTTTCCATAAGTGGAGGTAATAATAAATCAATATATTTTTGTTCACATAGTGCGGTAGAAACATGGTCGGTTAAAGTTTGAACTGCATCATACAAAACAAGCAAGTTTTTGTTTTTATATTTGGCAAAACACATGTTGAAATGCATCAAAATAGCCTCCAAATACGGAACCAATTCAGAACCTGCTTGTTCGGTAAAAGTAGCAAATGCACTGCATCCAGCTTCCTGAACCTTTTTATTTTTATCCAAACAGCATTTTAATAAACCTTTCAAAACTGGCATAAACAAAGTTTCATGATTTTCTGGAGTCGTGTTGTGAACAACCCAAGAACAATATCTACCCAATGTCCAACAGGCGATTTGACGAACTGGAGCTTGGTCATCATTTAGTCGATCAACCAAAAATGGAACCAATTCTGATAAATGTGGACTCAACATTTCAACACATCCTTCAGCAATGGCGCCAAAACCTAAAATGGCAGCCTCCCGTTTAGCCCAATCATCAGAAACAATATTGGTCTTTAAATACGGTAAAGAAATATCCAAAACTTGACCACCAAATCGAGTACTCAATAAATCAAATGTTGCTGCACAACATTTTCTCAAACTCCAATCAGCCACTTCCATGTCATCATCATCATCATCGTCTTCATCATCATCATCATCTTGTTGTTGTTGTTGTTGTTGTTGTTCATTTTCTTTTTTCAACTGATGGGTTCCTGCAGATTTGGCGTTAATTGGTTTCATATCTTCCAAACGATCTTCCTTATCTTCATCATCATCTGCTTGCATTTCCAAAATAACACGGTCATCATCGGAGTAAACCATTGCTGGTAGAATAACTGGTAAAATTTTGGTCAAATGTGGTTCGATTTGGGATTCAGAAATATCAGTGGTATCAGCCATCGCCAACACAAATTCCCCGCCTTCTGCAGCGACTTGTTCATCTTCATCTTTAATACAATGCAAAGCATAATTGATAACCCCTTCCAAATGAGGAATCAACTTATCTGGACGGACTTCTAATAAATTAACAAAGGCTGTACAAACATTTTTTCGAATGTCTGCGTCAGGATCAGTAGCAGAACTGAACAATGCGTTTAAAAATTGATCAATATGGGCTAATAATGATTGACTTGGATAAATAATAAATTGAATCAAACAGAAAATAGCTTGTGATCGAATTTTCGCATTAGAAGCATTGGCACTAAAGTCCAAAAATTTTGGAATCAAATGATTTAAAGGTCGTTCACCATTGAAATCTTGATCCAATTCTCTTCCACTATCTTCACAGATTTTGGCAAGCGCAGCCATAGCCCCCAATTGGCCACTAGATCCTTGATTACCTTCAGCCATTGACATCAATTCAGGTAAGATTTGAACCCAATTTTTAGCTCCACCAGCACTAAAAATTGTAGTCACAACATTTGAACTAATTGCTCGAATCATTGGCTTTGGATCAGCCAGTGATTTTAAACATTCTTGCTTGATATATTTCAATGTATCACTTGGTATTTGGTTATACTGCATTGTTTGCAATCTTAATAATGAACCAGCAGTGGCTCGGACACTTTCTTCAGCTGCTTCTTCATTAGCTAACAAAAATGACAGATAGAAATTCAAATCGGGGAGTTTTTTAGCTTCATCTAACTGTGCGGTGGCTCTCACTCGTGTCGCATTGTCGCTACTGGTAGCGTCGCGTAGAATTGTGATTAATTGTTGTAATGATTCTTGTTGAGGTGCCCACATGCTTTAATATTTTTTTTTATTATTAATTAGTACTATTAGTGCGGTGGTGGTTGCCGTGCGGTGGTGGTATAGTATAGATACTATAGTTGTGGGTGTGTAGCGTCTGTGTGTGTGTGTGTGTGTGCACTGATACCGTGATACTGATACTGTGTAAGTAAAGTATGCTGTGTATACTAGTGTACTAATAGTAGTGACAAAATATGGTGATGAACAGTATAAAATTTTAAAAAAAGGGGCGTTACCTCTCAAGCACCGAAAAAAAAATTTTGATAGCAAGAAAGAAAAAAACAACAAGCGCTCTTTGTGTGTGTGGCACTACTTGACCGACCAATTGGATTACGGGGCAGTTATAGGCTTATGTATTGGTAGATGTGTTAAGCGTTGGGAGTTTAAAAGCGCAGCCATGTTTTTTTTTGTTTTTTGTTTTTTTCAGTTTCCGGCTGTAATAATTACCCGGAACTTTGATGTAGAGAATGCGGCTCTGCAATTCGAGACATTTTTGACAGGGGTTCTAAGTTACGCTTTTAGGCACTTGTTCTCTTGATCGGAATACGCTAATCTTTATTGTCGCATGGAGGAATGGTGGGGGGGGGGGGTTAGTTTACATTATAAACAGTATATACTTTTGTAAAAGAGGAAAATGACAATAAGTATAGCCATAATAAAAGCTTTTGAAAAAAAAAAAAAAATTAATATAATATATAATAAATAACACTATCGATAATTTCGTAACAACGCATCCAACTTATTACTCAACACACCTAATCGATCACTAGTATCCTTGAAAATAGGTACAATATCAGGATGCAAATCCGCTGTTGAGATTCTATTACTCTTGTTGCTTTTCTCCACAGGAGTTGTCACTTCCTCTTCATCGTTTTGATCCATATTAATAAAGGGTTCAGGCTGGTGATGCAACGTCTTGGTTTCCAATACTTCGTTACGCAACAGTGACCCATTAGTAGTATTGACTGGGTAGTTGAGTGAAGAGTTTGAATCGTTCCAGCGGATTAAATGGTTTTCTGGTATACTTGCCAATAGATACGGCACATCTTCTTGCTCACTACTGATCGGGGACTCGTTTTCACGGTCTAAACAAGGTGGAGACGAGTTGGAATGGGATGAGAGCGATCGTTCGCTATTTTGTAAAGTAGAAGTGGACGAGTATGATCGTTCGTTTAGTTCCAAAGCTTTGACTCCAGAAGTGGTGGTGCTTGGACTGCCGTGCTTGTTGTTGACCCAGTTGTTTGTATCGGAATTAAAGTATTTCTCTCCAGTTACAATTATATCCGAATCATCAGTCACATCGCTTTGGATACTGACGGCACTAGTTGGATTATTACTGGCTGGTGTCAAATCGCGATTGTTGGCTTGACGCTGATTATATTTCTCAATGACAAAATCTCGAGGCCCTTGCACTCGTTTTTCAAAATTCCCAAAATCTTTGGTACTATATTCGTTAGTAGTACTGGTGTCAACTGTCAATTTCTTGTAATCATTCAACTCATTGATATTATTAGTAGTAGTTGTAGTAGTGATAGTGTCGATTGCTAAGCTCTTGTAGTCTTCAAACTCGTCATTCATAACATTATTATTGGCATCATTATCATCATTTGCAGCTTTTTTATCATTGTCATTATCCACATCGTCATTTGCAGCTTTTTTATCATTATCATTATCCACATCGTTGACTTCGGCTTCATTTGTGGCATCCAACGAATCATCCGATTTATGTAATTGTGACCGATACTGAGGACTTTTAGAATACCGGGACGGTTTGTTATTAGTATTAGGTTGCATAGACAATCGGTTGTTTTTATATTGCAACGGCTTCACGGCATTGTTATTGATGTTGGAAGTCTGCGAATCCAACCCAACATATGGCATGTACTCTGTATCACCATTGACCTGAATATCAGATCGTCGTTTGGTGTTCCACATACTCTCTCTTGTCCATTCATCGATTGGTGGTGATTTTGATGGTGGGGTATTACTGCTCGGATTAGGTGGATGAAAGTTGACGGGGACTGATTGCCGCTTTATTGGTGGTTGCCGTTGCTGATTGTATCGAGGGGGTCGGTGAGCAGGTGCAGGTGCAGGTGCAGGTGGTTGTGGTTGTTGTGTTAAATGCTGTGAATGATAATGATGTGGGTGGGGATGTGGATGCTTAACATTGGGCTGACGGAAATGCTGTTGAGGTACCTGCGGACTATGACGAGTTTGAAATCCAGACTCACTCTGAATGCTATTGCTGGACAACTGTGAACTTTGCGATTGCCCAGAGACTGTACGTGATGGCGCGGGATATCGAGACTCGGTGATTGATGTATACGACGATTGCTGTCTATTGATTTGTAAGCCTTGGATCGGCTTGCTGTAGGATTCTTGTTTCCTGTTTTCTTCGTCGGGTCTTTCATTCTTTTTTGAACGCCGTTTGCGTTCTTCTTCATTATTAACACTATTACTAGCAGAATTAGCCGAATTAGTTGAGTTGGTTGAATTGATTGAATTAATAGGAGAAACAGGAGATGTAACGTTTGCGCGAGTACCATTCGTAGAGGGACCTGAATTAGTAGGGCTGTTTCCTCCATTGATAATCTGTGCACCCAAATCATCACCAGAAATCTGTTGTTTCTTTTTACGATTCCAGAACCCTACTTTTTCCTTCTTTTGTGATTGAAGTTTTAAAGGTTGTATTGAATCGTTGGGTGATTCAGCCTGCTGCTGTTGCACTTGTATTTGCTGCTGTTGTACTTGTACTTGTACTTGTACTGGTACCTGTGATTGTAATTGTTGTTGTTGTGGTTTATCCTCAGTATTCAACGGTTTAACCGCTCTATTAGCATCATCATCACTTTCATAACCATCCTCATCATCCAGCTCATCATCCGCCTCATCTTCAGAATATTCGTATTCCGAAGCAGACACATATGTAGTATGATTATTAAACTGTACACTTTTTCCGCTACCTTTTTTCCCACTACGTGATTTAAACATCTTGCTAAACCCTTTGGCAGATGAATGGACATTAGCTGCTGCCACACTACACAAGTCGCCATTCCGATGTTTATTCAGTCGTGCCAATCTCTCCCAAGGCGTTTCAATATGCTCAGCAGGTAAAAACCCAACTGAACTATCCTTAACTAACCGTACCAACCACCAGTAAGAGTTTGCATCGTTTAATAGAATCATAGCATCACCTTTATATGCGCTTGCCTGTCCCTGTTCTGTTGCAATAAAGCTTCGCAATGCGTAGACATAATGGAAATCAATCTCTTCTTCATTGATGGACGGTGAAGATGAAAGATGCTCGAATGGGTCTTCCTCATCCATTTTATTGTATTAGTATTGAGGAATGCTGATTGAGATGATTCAGTGTTAGTGTGTGTGTCGTATGCGTTGGTTGTGATAGAAAAATGTGTGTGGGGGATATTCTGTATTACAAGTAATACAAGTGGGTTCAATCGAACAAAATTTATGGTAATTGAATGCTTTTTGTGTGTGGTTAGGTAAAATAGAACATAACACAACAAAATGGTAATGTGGTGTAAAAAAAAAAAAAAAAAAAAAATGTGGTGGGTTGGTTAAAAAAAAACTCAAAAAAATAAAATGTGTCGAACAAAAAAAAAAAGTTAACTCTCTGTGTTAAGCTTAGGTGCACTGCTTAAGTTAATTTGTGGGTGGCCGCCGGTGGGTCAAAAACAAGTCAACTACCACCAAATCTTTAAAAAAAACACAGGGAAGACAACAACAACAAAAAAAAGGGGGGAGAAAAAAGTAAGAAAAATCTCAAAATAAACAAAAAAAAAAACAACAAAAAAACAAAAAAAAAAAAAATTTATGAGGGAGGGCATAAGCTCAAAACTATAGTGATGAATTAACACTCTCATAAGCACAGAAGCGCTACTCTAAACCTTGATATTTATTTACAATGAAAGTGAACACTTTATCTCGCTCAACGTACAGAGCAAACTCTAAAATTCAGTTTTGGAATGGTAGCGCTACCGTATTATAATAATAATAAGACTTAACCCGCGCAGGTTCGACAGGAAAAGAAAAAGCTTGAAACTACTTAAATTTGGACTGAGTGGATTGATTTTTTGGATTCGCAATTACTTATAACTCACGACTGGGTATCAAAATAAAGATTGACAGTTTGTACAACTCTAGTATTGCTTCATGGGTCCAAAAAAAAAACAAAAAAAATATCCCTGATCATTATTATAATTATTTTGCCTGGCCGGTACGGTGGTACGGTTTTACAATATCATGCTGGCGCTGCAGGGGTCAAACACATTCAACACATTGAAACGTTTAGTTTAAAAAAAAAAAAAAAAAAAATTTTTTTGTGTTTTTTTTTTTGTTTTGGTTTAACATTTATAAAACATAAAAGAAAAAGATTAAAATTATATTTTTTTTTTTTTTTTTTTTTTTTTTTTTTTTTTTTTGGCTTTGTTGATCAAATATTAATAAAAAGGTGGTCAATTCTTTGAATAAAATTTTTTCATAATTCGTAAAAATTATTCATCAACGGGTAGGATTACCTAGCTGTCTGTCTAGCATATTACGAAACATAACCCAAGTCATTTTATAAATTTTCGTTCTATTCTTAGTATTGGCTTGCATAACTTCACATATGCTGTTTAGTGAAGTCTAAATCAATTGTTTTCAACGCACGTAGAGTAAGGCTACTGCGGGTATGTACTTACTAACGTTCGATGTTCCATGTTAAAAGCTTTTTTTTTTTTTTTTCTTTTCTCTCTGGTACTACAACCATGCAATTATAAAACAGGTAGAGTCCTCCGCCTTGCGTTAGTTTCCTGGGATGTTTAGAGCTTGAAAATGTCCATCATGATGACGATAATGGCGATGAAACAGGATCGATACATCAATATTAACCCCATGGACTTACACGTAATCATAAACGAGTTACATGACACGTATACTGTGCACGACCTAGCTATGGCTTCCCAACTTTTTGGCGTATTTCAAACTTGCAAGGGGTCGAAGAAATTTACAGGGAGGCGGTCAAAAATTAAAGCCTAAATGCGATTTGAAAATTCAACAGTTGACCAAAATAATTCGGCTAAACCTGTGGATACCTCCCAATTTAAAACTATTTGACCCACTGATGCATATATATGTGAAGTGGGATATTAAGGGTTCAATATCGATCCTGGAGGTTAGGAAACTGTGCCAAAAAAAAAAAAAGGTTATTAGGCACTAGATAAATAAAGACTTTGATCTTATCCGTAATTCGATTTATTTAATACCTCAACAGTCATATAATAAAGTCCAATATTAGTACAAATATTGATCGATAAATTTATAATGTATCCCATTTTAAGAGTTTTTTATCTTGCATGTCCCGCGTATGGCTAGTATAGCGGGTTTAACTCCCTAAATAATTAAACGCTTTTCTAAACTTGATTGGCTAAATTTCAAGCTTAATGTCTTTCAACTGTAGTCTATAATCCTAGAAGCCTTTTATTCTCGCCAAAAAACGCCAAAAAATGTTAAGCTTAATGTGCACCATGGTATATCATTTTTTATCATGCCAAATTCTTAAGCTCTGACATCCAATGACCCTTTAATCCAGATAGATAATTATTGTATTTAATAGTGCAAATAACGTTCCAGTTTAAACCCTTAAAGCTGATGTTCTAACTTACACTGTGACCGCCTATAAGTCATTTACTGGAAGCGTGTCGTGCAAAAATCAACTAGGTTTATGGTTCTTTGCAATATACTGTGGATATCACTTCAAAAAATGGTTGATCCATTAATGATATATATATATATATCACTACTGAAAATTCCATGAAAACCTTTCTAAACTTAATTAAATTTATTAGGTGCATAAATTAAAAAGGAAATGCTCATTATCCGAACATCGTGCGGAAGTTTAATCCATTTAGTATTATTATTTACTTACCGGCTGATTGCCAGTTTTTGCAAAGGTTTTTTTTCTAGGCATAATAAATGAGATATACTCGAATTTACTGATCAATTATAATTAGGAAACAAAAGTAAGGCACGTGATCCACTGCAGGTTTTCACGTGAATTTCACGTGCGCACCCATTGTTAGTGGAGCTCGATCTATATAAACACTCTTTTATAATTAAAGTAATGGTGATAGAGTTTTATTCTCTAAAATAGTATTATACCCAATATATATAACTAGAACCTCCCAACATAGTCTTAACTATCATAGCAGTAAACTAAAGGATGTCTATAATACCGTCCCGGGATTCTGGTTAATTACCTCGGAAGGTATACCCAGCAATTTCACCTCCGTGGGTATATATAGCAAAAGTATCGGGACTCCGACTAAAAGCTTTTTTTTTATCAATTAGTTGGTATAGCTAGCCTTCCGTTAAGATCCTGGTGTATTAACTTAGGCTTACCAAAACTATCGGGAACCGAGAATGGTTCTTTTTACCTCGAGCATATCAGATATAATTTTCGTAAATTTGCAGCGTTTCACGTACTGAAAAAATTTAATTTAACAAAAGCTTGACTCAGTAACATCAGATGCTGCTGCATTTCATAATTAGGCGGCTAACACAGAAAAAAAGAGCTCAATTGCTTATATACATCAGATACTCATTAAAATAGTATTTATCCATTACGTAACTGATGTGATGATTTATTAATTTATTTTTCGCCCCGCGCTATCTATCTTTGAACTCGAATCTGCCCAATCATTTATGAACTAAATCCTTAGAGATTACAATACTACTAAAATGTGACCATTATAAAAAAAAAAATGTTGGATAATATTTATTCCCAGGCCTGATCTGTGTTGTTTATTGTTTCGAATTGTGTTCATTTACAGTCTAATCCTTTTATCAGGATCAATCACCCCCTTTATACCTTGGAGCTTCTAAGAATTGGGTTGCACCACTCTACATAGTATCGAAACTTTGTCTATAGCTTACACTTCAAAAACTCTACACATTATAATTAAAGTTACGGCGTAACCCCACAATATATATCAATTGTTAGGTCTACAATTTCCAAACTCTAACACCAAAAAAATTTATTAACCCAAAACAGGGAAGGCGAGATCCCATATTTTTTTTTTTTTTTTTTTTTTTTTTTCTCTTGTTTCTATCTTTTTAACACCCACTTTTACAATTTTGTATTCTTATAACTCCACCACAACATTGCATTTTTAACAATATTTTTATTTTTTTTTTTTTATTTTTTTTTAAGAAAAAAAACTATTTATTTTATTTATTAGTAAATGTTAAGTGCTAACATTAATGCACGATGAGCGATGGTAATACTAACGATATAACCAACAAACACGACGAATTTGACGACTTTAAAAAACATTTCCAAAAACGACCAGTACTTTCTCGACTCGAAACGGGGCAAAATGAATCATCGCTGAACAGTCTTCAATCTTCGTCTTCCAAACTGTCAAACTCTGTTCACACGCATACAGATACGGAGACGGGCACTGATTTAAGCATTAGTAATAATAATAATAATAATAATAATAGTAATAATGATGATGATGATAATAATAGTAATAATAATAGCAATGACGATAATGGATTGATGACTGTTAATATTGACCAACCGACTGTAGAGGAAGAAAAAACTAACGATTTGGAGTTTAATATCAACCCACAAGATGCAATGTCACCAACATTAGGAATGAACGATGCTGATTGGAAAGCGATTCCATTTAGTACTCGCAGAAGGTTAAAAGCGGCTATTCAACAGCAATTAAATCCGCTAGACGTTGAAACTGCATCAGAAACTGGTTCTTTACCAGCAAGTGTTTATGCCAAAAACCGGTTACCCTTTTCCAAACGAAAGGAACGAACTTCTACTCTGCCAGTTTATGAAAATATTCATCATGACGACACTCGACAGCGGCGGTCTTACTCAGTATCAACCAATTCAAGCGAAGTTGGATATTCACCAGCATTTCAGTTTTTATGTAAATTAGGAAACCCAGGTACCGATGTTACAAGCAGCGGCGGTGGCGGCGGGTTACAAGAAGATAATCTGGGACAACAAGTCGGTGATTATATTATAGGTAAATTAATCGGGTATGGGGGTTTTAGCCAAGTTAAGGAAGCACATACAATTGAAAATGGACAAAATGTAGTGCGGGCTGTTAAAATTGTTAATAAATTTAATAGCGCAACCACGGAAGAATATATGGAAAAAATTCAAAATGAATTTGATCACGAGGTTGCGTTGTGGAAGACTTTGGTTCATGAAAATATTTTAAGGCTGCATTTAGTAGAGGATACGCCAATGGCAGTTTATTGTTTCACTGATAAAATTGACGGCGGGACATTATTTGATGCGGTGCGCTCGAACCGAGGGACTTTGGATAATTCTACAATCAAACAATATATTTATCAAATTGGCAGCGCCTTGTTATACCTTCATGGCACTATGAGAATTGTACATCGGGATGTGAAGTTGGAAAATTGTTTAGTGGATACATTGCCTAACGGAGAAACCAGAGTGTTGCTGTGCGATTTTGGAATGAGTGAATATTATATTGAACATGATGAAGATTATACACGGTTCATGTCTCGACCGACCCATTTAATTGGCCCATCGGATACATCCTCACTATTTAATCAATATCACTATTTTACCAACCCCGTGACATCCCAAGGAGGTGTTAGTATAGCAGAAAGTCGGAATTCTCGACCAAACACTGCTCCAAGTTCTAAAAAACACACCCCAGCCAGTTCGCCTGGTACCAAAACACCAAATCATAACGGGATCACCGCATTAACGCCAATCAATCAAGCACCAAAAACACCAAATGACAGTGATGAGAATATATTATTATCCCAACATAGTCGGTATCATCATTCGCATTTATCAGCCCGGCAATCGACCGCCAACTCTCCAAACACCCCAAGCTCCACTCCAGTTGCCAATAAAGACCCAAGCATTATCAGCAATAGTCCAAAAAATGCCACCAACAAAGAGGGGACGCAAAACTTTGGCTCATTGCCATATGCCAGTCCTGAATTGTTGAAAAGTAGTCGTCCAATTATGGTCCCTTCAGTGGACATGTGGGCATTCGGGGTAGTTATCCACGCGTTATACATGGGTCATTTACCATGGCACCATGCATTTTTACCGAAACTGCGTATGATGATTCTGCAAGGACAATGGGACCAACAAGCCATGGCTGAAAAGGGAGGGCAAGATGCAATGGAGTTGACTAAAGCGTGTCTAGAAATGCGCCCAGAGTTGAGGCTAAATATCCGTCAACTCGTGGAATCTCCATTATTAAAATCTGAGAGGCGAAAATATGGTTTTGGCTCTACCAAAGAATAAGATAAATATTTATTTAACATGATTAATTATTTTTTTTTTATAAAATTAGTTTTTTCGTCCAAAAGCTTTTGTAAACATAGCGTACATCTTTGAAGCCTGTTCAGGACTTAGGTTTTCACCGTCTTTCCCTGGTGCGCCGTCAGCGCCTGGTTTACCAACATCGGGGCCGTCCCCACCGGCGCCCCCGCCAGCACCACCATTACCGCCATTTCCAGCGTCCCGTCCGCTACCACCAGTGCCCCCGTTGCCACCGTTACCTCCGGTACCACCTGTGCCGGCTACTTCGCCGTTATTACCACTGTCCCCATCGGAGTTGTCTGCAGCGTAGGCGATGGCCAAAATTGTTGTGAAAATTGTAAGTGTATTTAGTTTCATTGTTGTATTTGTGTATTGTGTATTGTGAGTATAATGCGTAGAAAATAAATATATAAATAAAAAAAGATATGAGAGGAAAGATGGGGGGTTTTTATATTTTATAAACTTATGGGACAAAAGGAAGATGAAGATCCTTGCGAAATCGATCGAGAAAAACAAAAAAAAAAAAAAAAAGAAGAACTGATACAATATAATAATCTTAAATGTATAGCGGTGAGTTAAAATCTAGTGCATGGTTATTGTTTGTTCTCGTTGTTTGGATCGATCGGGTGAGTGTGAGTGTATGTGTCATATATAACCAATGTGGTGGGAATACGTAAAAATATATGTAAATCGTAGTTAAGAACTTGCTCGATCAGGCGTTTTATAATAGATCTACCGTTCGTTTAAGATAGTACAAAGAAAGAAAAAAAAAAAAAAAGGTTCTCAGCCATTCTTCATTCTAACCATTAGTTAATAAAGACTTATCTTTCATCAATTGAAATACAATTTGAGTTCTATAAAAGTTGTTTTTATTTCAGGAAAAAGAATGGACATGGATGAGAAGCAACCGATCGACAAAGCATAGCCGATTTAGAACTTGCATGCATGTGCAATAATGCAGTACATTAGGTTGGGGCTGTTTGACAATTTAAGCTTATACTTAAGCCTATAGGTATTACTGTTTTGGTTTGATGATGAACACTCTGATTGATCAATATGGCCAGGATATGTGTACAATATACGCATACATCATCCATGCATGGCCAATTTTATTTAAATTATCAATTTCCCATCAACGGCGACGGTTCCGAATCTCACAACGACAACCATAAGCTGTTGGACATAAACGCATTTGAACAAGGATATTTTGGAATATTCATACATGTACACATATATGCACCTAATATCTAAAGTAATGAGTGGGTTCGGATAGTTGTGCTCATCAATTGCTACTGCCGATTATATTTTGTGGTATAAATAAATAAAAATTCTTAAGCTAATCGGACTTGACATATCAGTATTATATAGTGATGGTGGCTTGTATTTTTAATCAAATACAATCAAGAGTCTATACGGGGAAAACAAAATAAATAAACATTACGTATATCAGATATAGTAGCCGATATTAGTATTATGCTATGATGTTCTAAATTCCTTCGCGATGGTAACGATAAAGTGACCGTTCGATTGTTCATTGTTGTTGTTGTTATTGGTGATCGGTATGATCGACCGATTTTAAAACTTTATGGCTAAACCACTCTCATTTATAAGCTATCCGTAGAGGTACCGGTACCAAACGAGGTACCAGTACCTCGTTTGGTCTTGCCTTTGTCTCAGTCCCAAAACATTAACCAGTTTTTTGTGTACCCTCAAGCAAGTACCGTTTCCTAGAATTCTTAAGTCATCCTCTCTCAAAGATCTGTTGAACTATTCCAATTATTGGTATATTGATATTTGGAACCTGGATACGTAATTATGTAAAATCTTACTTTTTTTGTTTAGTCCGGCCCCTAGTTTTATATAATATGCCATGCTGGTTTCTTGACGATTGTTTCCGCCTCATAGAAGTAATAAATTATAACGCTGTATAACAGTATTTATAATGCGTGTGCGTGCGCCGACTTGTTTATAATTTATACCAAAAAGATCAGAAACAGCTTTGAGATTCTTATCTCGCTTTCACATTCATTCACATATGTATTTAAGATTTCGGCTATGTGACTGCTTTGCAACACTTTACTGTTTAAAGGTTTAATGTAAATACACATCTTATTGCAGGATGAATGTATCTGTTTCTTGTACTAGACCTAATTGGAGCTTATAATAACAAACATGATGGCTTTTTTGTAAAAGACACTTTGTCACAGTCATCTATATATAACGGAATTTCATATATTCGAATGCTCAATTCACTAAAAACCCAACACTTTTAACTCACTCAAAATTCAAAATATCCATCTTTTCGTAGAAAGTATATTAAACATTATGCATTAAATTATATATATAGATAAATAAAGAACCCGGGGGGGACTGACACTTCCGGCTAATAAAGTTGTAGATGGACATGCATATGGGGGGCTTCACATTGTTTTTTTCCAATGCTGCAACTAAACTCCAGTATAACTAGGCAAACCTAACTGCCCCAACGCCAGTTGCTGATTGTTTGCCAATATAACCTGTGCCATAACGACCGGCACATCCTCACTATGAACCACTACAGTTCTCCCAGACCCAAATACCCCCCTTTTACCATTCTCTAGTTCAATAGTCAGACTAACTTTTAATCGGTATTGCCTTGAACTATTGCAGCTAAAATATGATCGTACAATACCTTGTTTGATTACTGGTATTTTAATTCTAAATGTTAATATTTGGTTAATAAAATCATTTTCAGATCGACCGAGTAATGTGCCCCAATGTGAAGAATATATCGACTGAAACACATCTTTTACTACATGCACTTTTGAGTCTTTGAGAATATCAATGTCATGGTACTCAGTCTCCAAAGGATCTGAACAACATGTACTGTAACTTGTCAGTTTATAAAACACCTTCTTGATTTTAAAATTGACCCCTTCAGTAGAAACATCAAGTCGAACGTCCGTTGACAACTTGTTGATATATAATATTGGCACTTTATCCCCAAAGTTTAAACATATCCATTCATTCGACGAATTTTTTGCTCCTAATCCTTTGCGTTTTAATGACGCCATCGATTTATAATCCCCAGCTGGTTTCAAATCCAATGGCGAATATATAGGCTGTAATTTGAAATATTTTTGATGTTTACCCACCAATGTACCATTCAATGTTATCATCCCCCGTACTCTATAAGCAATGGCAATAGACTTATCAGGAACATCAGGACTTTGATCACACCAATTAAATGGCGTACCCACACCAGGACATAACAACCCATGTTCACTACAAGGAGATGAACAAATACATTGTTGATTCAAAGGAATCTGAATGCTGAAAGAAAATGTATATCTAAACCCTGGTAGAAACTCAGTATTTGGTGGGTACGCTTCATATGGTATATTATAACTGTTAATAGTAAAATTCCGTTGTATTTTGGTACTACCAAGTTCAACTTTTTTCGTATGTGGTTTGGTGTTTGTAATAATGACTCTTTGTAACTCGATAGATATGTCGTCGATTTTGATAGGGGAGCTACCGAACTCGGTAGATGGGGGTTGGACTATTAAATTTCCTGTCAAGATGTCTCCATGCGAATATTCTTGTAATGTTCCTTGGGTTAGTACTAAAAAGACGTTAAGTTTGGAAGCGATAGAGGAGGTCCGTGATGCCAATGGAGATGGCTCGATATTCAGCCCTGGGTCATAGCTTGGCAAATCCATCCCTTCAACACAGAATACTAATAAAAATAAATAAAGGATGGAGTTTTTTTTGGTTTTTTTTTTCTTTTCTTAAAACGCTCTGGGGGATTTACATCTTAAGAAGTGCCAATCTTGATTTATAAAAAATTTATTGTAAAAAAATGATAATCTCACGTGCAGAAATATACGATAAAAGTGTTGCAGCCACGATAGCTTAATAAATTATAAATTTGTCTCACTATTCCCAAATGAGTTTGTTTCCCCCACAAAATGGGAGTGTTTGCGTAGAAATTGTCATAAATCTTCCACAAAAGGAGAACTTGGATTTTTTTTTTTTTTTCCTTTATTATTCACTCTCGTCTCGTTTACGTTTAAAATTGAGTTTAGTTTGACCCTTATTTTTCTTCTTCTCCTCTTTTGCTAATTTGTCGTCATATTTAGCTTGTTGTTCTTTCCGTTCTTTTGCACCTATTGCTTGCAATTCTTCACTCTTTTTTATAAACTCTTCATCATTTTTATCTTTACCAATCAACCATTCTAATAATTTAATTTCTTCAGCCCTTGAATCGCTATTGGCAACTTTGTCCCCTTGATTAGCCGGAGTTTCCAAAACTAATGGGATATTTTCAAATCGTTTATCATTCATAATTAGTCTAAAACATTCCAACCCCAAAAAACCCAACCCAATATTTTGATGCAAATCTCGATTACTAGCTAAAGGAGCTTTGGAATCATTTAAATGTACGGCACTCAAATATTTCATTCCAACTATTTCATCCATTTCAGTGAAAAACTTTTCAAATTCTGCTTGAGTTCGTAGATCATACCCTGCTGCAAAAGAATGGCAGGTGTCAATACACACCCCAATTCGGTCCTTTTCTTCAACAAGTTCAATCATATCTCTCAAATCTTCTAAAGTTGATCCAATAATATTCCCATGCCCTGCCATATTTTCCAACACCACTTTGACGAATTTCGTTTCTTTATGTGCTGAGTTAATAGAGTTTGCGATTTTTTCAATAGCTTTACTCTTATCAAAACCTAAACTTGACCCGGGGTGGATATTATAAAGACCGATTCCTAATTGTTCACACCTTGACAAATCATCCAAAAAACAATTATAAGCTTTGAGTTGTTTTTCTTCATCAGGATTGCCTAAATTGATCAAATATGATGAGTGGGGGATAATATCTTTTCGTGGGTTGTAATCAAACTCTTTCAATCTATCATGAAACGATTGAATGTCTTTTTCTTCCATTGGTTTAGATGTCCATCGTTGCTGGTTTTTCAAAAACAAGGCAAATGCATTACCCCCAAGTTCATTAATATTTGGGATCGATTCATGGGCGCCACCTTTGCTGCTTACATGGGCTCCTACCAGATATTTTGGATTTTTCATCCGTTCAAATGTTTGGGTCATCATTGAGGAGGTCTTGCTCCCAGTTTTAAGCGCTTTCTTTGGGGGCATTTTTATTATCAATTGGGTATTATAAATGATATATGTCGCGTTTTTTTTTTTTGTTACAATAAATTAGGTTTAATTTGGGTCCATTTTCAGTACTGTAATATTAATCCATGGCAATTTATTGGGAGCGGCCGGGTGAGCCTACCGAATTGTGTAATATAATACTACGCGTTGTTTAAGTCTTTTTTTTTTATTTTTTTATTGGCACCGAGTTAATAACTTTGATCTCGGGGTTAAAAGATGCGGCTCGAGTTACATCAACGATCACTCCCTTTTTTCATTTTTTTGTTTGTTTGCACCAATACGAATTCGATAAATGTAATAATAATAATAATAGGTAATGGAATGTAAAAAAAGTTCTTATGTACTAATATATCTATTCTTTCTTTTCATCCTTGGTTTCCTTCAAAGCAGCTTGTCTCTTCTTCTTAACAACCATGTTATTATAAGTACTCAAGAAAAATGTAATGAATGAAAAGAATGGGACCCAAGCGTGAGGTGGGATGAACGCTTGAGCAATAGCCAAACTGATTGGAGAAGTGCACCAGTTAGCCTTCATAACTGGGACGATACCAGCCTTATAAGATTCAACGACTTGGCCAACGGATCGAGCCCCGGCAATGATACTCATGGCGACCAAGAAGACAGATGCTTGGATTGGAGCCACCGTCAAATTACTGGCGACAATCTGTGCGACTTTCCAAAAAATACCTTCCTTGTTTTGGAAAGCTCTTTGTAATGCTAAGATCAAATAATGAGATATTGGGGCACTAATGAAAAAACCATACAATCCCATTTTGATGATTCGAGTACTGAAATATGACCCAGTTTGTGGATCTTTTTCCCCTGCCAAAATACTAGCACATAGTTCGGAAATGGCGTTTAAGGTACCAGTGGTGAATGATTTGGTCCGAATTGGGTTGGCTTGCAATTCAGTCAAGTATGCGTGTAAATATGTTGGTTCTTTAGATAATGACATTATTCAATTTTAAAACGTGGGAGGAGAGAAAAGTGAAATTTGAGAAAAAATTAAAGTGGATTTTATACTGCTTATGTACTAAAAATATTTGCGGGGGTGTAAGTAAGTAACGAGTGTAATTATCGGCTTGTCGGGGTATACAGGCCGTGGGGCCCATTTAGTTCAAAATCTAAAAATTTGCACCCACCCGGAGTTGAGCGAGTTCTCTCGTTCTTGTTTTTTTTTTTTTTTTTTTTTTTTTTTTTTTTTTTTTTTTTTTTTTTTTTTTTTTTTTTTTTTTTTTTTGCTTTCTGTTTTATAGTCCGAAACGACATTTGAATATATAAATTTACTGCAATGGGTAATTCTGCATCAAAAGGTGCCAAGCAGGTTGGTAAACATCTGCCTAAAAACACATCTTCTGTTAATACGACTTTAAAATCAGCACCAAATGCTGCCGAAAACCCAAATGTTCAAAACAATGCAAGCGATACAAATAGCGACTCTACTACAAATTATGAAGATTTCTTGCAAAGGTTGCAGAAAATGGGCCCCGTGGAAATGAAAACAGTGGATGCTAAACATGACATTAAAAAGCACAACGATGCGTTGACAACGTTATCAGCACGAACAAAACTTCAAGAAGATAATTACATGGCCAAGGATAGTTCACGGGTTAGAGATAAAGTCCACCCGGCTACATTGACATCGGTCTTGCAAAGTTTGAAAGATGGCGATGATCATGGTCGAATCTTGAAAGATTATAATTTGAATGATAATTTCATGAAACGTTTGGGGAACCGTGCGAAAATCCCAGAATCAACTCCGTTAGATAGTCATGAACAGAGGGAATTGAGATCATTGAATCAGCCTAAACGGTCACCAAAATATGCTCCAAAAGAAGGTGAAGCTCGTGCTCCAAGAGAATTTGATGATAAAACTATTGAGTTGTAATATTATATGTGTTACGTTTGGTGATGCTGGAGTAGAAAAGAAATAAAAAGCGATAATGGCGGATTTTTGAAATGTTCGAATGATGGATTCATCTATCCGAATATTTATTATTCAGCTGTCCCGCTATTGTTTGATACTTGTCTTGCCCATGCCGTTATAATGAACGGTACAGTTTTCAAAGATCGTGTCAATAAAAACGGTTTCTGGTGACCCTTAATTATTTTTAATGATTGATAACTATACATGTATATAGTATTCTAATCTGGTTTTACAACTTGATTGGTTTTGTATGTAATTAAATTGAACGAAATTTTTTTTTTTTTTTTTTCACCTAGGCTAGCTAGCATGACGTTTATAAACTTACCCGGTTATCACCAATGCAGGTACTTATTTCGCAAAGTGCATTTTTCCAGGGTTTGACCCTGGTAATGCGGCTCGGCCTCTTTCAAAATTTAGTAATAGCATGTCTATCACCAAACCGCACTCTGAATCGGCTCTAGTTCGAAACTAATAAATGGACCAGATTTTTAACAAAGTTTGCAGAATGTGACTGGGTCAGTTATTACCCTAAATTAGCAGCTGAATGGCAATAGGTCGAAGAGTTGAAAAGACAAGTCAAACAATGGAACGATCAACCAACGTTAAACAGTAGGCCAAAATCTAACAATTCTTTGGTTTCTACTAGCTTGAACTCTAACAATTATATATTTATAAAGTCATGCTGGATTTAACTCATTTATTTATACTTTTTTGAAAAAAAAAAATTATTTTATTTTAACTTTTTTTAAGCATCTTACCGTCTATTAATACATCCTTATATAACTAACTATTAAACCAAAGTGCTATATCCACTATATGGCCACTCTCTCTTTCGCTTATAAAACTTTCTAACCTCATCGACAATCCAACAAGTACTACACAACAACACCAAGAAAAGCAGATCTTTAATCGACAATGCTTCAGTTTGGAACACAGATTGCAAAAACGGCAAATAAACAACCATTAATTGACCAATAATTGATGCCCCAATTGCCAAATTAAACATCTTGTTCGTGAAAAATCCAATTTGGAAAACACTTTTGGTTGCTGATCGACATGCCAAAGCATCAAACAAATCAAAGAATACAAAACATGTAAACGTCATTGTAGTGTCTCGCTTAGTAACAAGGCCATCTCGTAATTCCGAAATATATACAAACATTGTCCCAATGGTCATCACAATAGCAGATTGGAAAACTCGTTGGATTAATGCTCTAGTTAGTACATGATCGGATCGTTTCCGTGGAGGTCTGTTCATAACATTGGCATCGACTGGCTCAACACCTAATGATTGGGCTGGAGGGCCATCCATTAAAATGTTGATCCACAAAACTTGCATGGCATTCAATGGCGATGGTAATCCAAATAAATTTGCCAATGCCACGACAGATAATGCTGCAACACTAGTAGACAGTTGGAACGCCAAAAAGCTTTGGATATTACTGAAAATACTCTTACCTTCCTTAATTGCATTCAAAATCGTAGAGAAATCATCATCAACTAAAATCATATCTGCAGCTTCTTTAGCAACATCGGTACCACCTTCACCCATGCTAATACCAATATCTGCTAACTTTAATGCCGGCGCGTCATTAACACCATCGCCGGTCATGGCAACAACATCACCACGACTTTGTAATGCGCGAACAATCGTTAATTTATGTTCTGGAGTGGTTCGTGCAAAGACAGAAATATGGTCCATGGCATCAGCCAAATCCTTGGTGTTCAATCGTTCCAATGTATCACCATTCATGACACTATCTTGACCACTAACTGGCATACCAATTTGCCTGGCGATACTCAACGCAGTGGCTTCACTATCTCCAGTAATCATGATAACTTTAACGCCACCTTGCATTAGTTTGGTAATAGATTTGTCCACCCCATCTCGTGGTGGATCATACATCCCCACCAACCCAGCAAAGATCAAATCGCGCGGAGAATCACTAGTAGGTTGGTTGTTGCCATATGCCATCGCCAAGATTCGGACCCCTTCAAGTGAAGCCATATCAACAGCAGCATTTATAATTGAATCAGCAACTGAATCGTCCATATGAACTGGTTTACCATCACTATTTAAATAATGTTTGCAAATGGGGACTAGTTTTTCAAATGCACCTTTAACATAGACAGTACTTTTATCCTTTTCACCAGCATGACAACTAACAGCCATCCATTTTCGTGTACTATTGAATGGAGTTTCATGGATCCGTGTTTTGGTGTTTCTAACATCTTCCATACCAAATTTATTCAAACTGTCCATAAATGCAATGTCGGTAGGATTACCAGCATGTTTGCCAGTTTCACTACTAATTCGACTATTATTACAGAATAATCCAATTTGTAACGCCAACCCAGCTGCATTATTTGGAACACCTTGTTTTTCTGCATCATCAGAAACCACATACCAATTCTTTTTCCCGTCACTTTTATACCCAACTGTCCAAATAGTTCGTAAAGACATTCGATTTTTGGTCAAAGTGCCGGTCTTATCACTACAAATGACATTGACACTACCCAATGTTTCAACGCTAGGTAATCGACGCATAATTGCCTTTTCTTTAGCCATTTTCAACACTCCCAATGCCAATGTAACTGTAACAATAATTGGTAACCCCTCTGGAATTGCGGCAACTGCCAATGAAACTGCAATTTGTAGCATTTCCAAGAATGGTTTACCTTGAATCACACCAATCAATCCAATAATGGCAATGGCTCCAAAACTAAGATAACTCAATTCTTTACCCAGTTTATCCATGCTAACTTGTAAGGGAGTCTTTGGTGCAGACACTTCACTCATCATTGCAAAGACACTACCAAATTCAGTTTGTTTCCCGGTACCAACAACAATCCCTTGACCATTACCTGAACATACTAAAGTGCCCATATATGCAATATTTAACCGATCACTTACCGGAATGTTACTATTATATCTCTCTGGTAACTCTTCCACTTGCTTATGAATTGGATTAGTTTCTCCAGTTAAATTAGATTCATCAATTTCCAAATGAACACACTCAATAATCCTCACATCAGCCGGGATTCGATCTCCAATTGAAAATGTGACCAAGTCCCCAGGCACCAAGTTTGATGCCAAGACTGTACTTTGATGATGGCCCCTTATCAAATGTGCCGAGGGCGGTACTAACTTATTTAATGCTTCCAATGATTTTTCACTTCGATATTCTTGCACAAAGCCCACAGTCACCACAATAATAATCGCCAATGTAATTGAAACCGCATCTTCTGTGTTACCCAATAAAAATGATAGCCCGGCTGATCCAATCAACAACAGAATCAGCGGGTTTTCATAAAATTGCTGCAAAAATTTCATCATAATCGATTCATCATCATCGTTTGATAGTTCGTTAGGTCCATGTACTGATTTTCTGTAATTTGCATCTTGTTGTGATTCCAACCCGTTCGTTAGTGATGTGTGTAGTCTAGTAGCTGTTTGATCCGGTGTCAACGTGCAAAATGTAGCAGACGGCGTGTTCCCACGAGCTGGTGTCTCGTGTTTTTCCACATCCATTGTTACTATGCTTAAAGCTGTCTTGTTGGAAAATTGAAATAATAAAAAAAAAAATTAAAAATTAAAAAATTGAGATAATAAAAAAAAAAAATTGATTGAGAATTACGTGTAATGTTTGAAATTTTTTTTTTCTTCTTGCCCTCAGCTTAAATGTGGAGTTCCGATCGGACCACCGGCCACTGTTTTTTCTACTTTTAATTTTTTTGTTCTAACCCTGCACATTAACCTATTTAGGTAAGAGTTGTACCAGAGGAAGTTAGCTCTAAAAGAGTGAAAAGCTAAATTAGTAAGTCTTGTCCCACTTTTTTTGTTTATTTCTATTCATTATGTAGTACTGTCGCATATCGCGAGACTATTTGGTTATTATTATTATTTACTTATGCAATTAATTAGGAGCCGCGTTGAATTTCATTCTAATCCCCATAGCACTCAATTCAGAATCTAAATATTTCAATACATATGGAATACCAACAGTTGCGATATTATCCCCACCTTTGAATTTTTGTCCTTGCCCATCTTCCCAAGCATCATCGCCACTACCAGAACTGGTATTGCTTGTATCCTTAACAGCACATCGTCGACATCTAATGACAGCTACTGAACCAATCCTTGGCACAGAAGTTTGAGTGGTTAGAATACCGCCACAATCTTTACATAAATGTGCTTGTGCGTAATCCGAACAATTCAACAATCGATCTTGCAACAAGAACGCAGTACCATGACCAATCAAAGCATCTCGTTCCATTTCCCCCATTCGAACACCACCACCCCTCTTTCTACCTTTAACCGGTTGCATTGTTAATCGATTAATTGGACCAGTGGATCGAACTTGGAATTTATCATTAACCATGTGACGCAATCGTTGATAGTAAACCAACCCAATATAAATATCAACTCGTAATTCTTCACCAGTGACACCAGAATACATTGGTTCATTACCATGATAATTGTACCCAGCTTTTCTTAACTGTTCCCCAAAATGATCTGCAGCAGTATATTCTTCACTAAACATGAATGGAGTACATTCTTGTGCTAACCCATGTAATGCACCAGATTTACCGGCAAGAGATTCAACAAACATACCAATAGTCATACGCGACGGGAACGCGTGGGGGTTAATGATAATGTCCGGTTGCATACCAGATTCACTGAATGGCATATCCACAGTTGGCCATTTCTGAGAACAGACACCTTTTTGCCCGTGACGAGAGGAGAATTTATCACCAATATTTGGAGATCGATCAACTCGCAGTTTGACGGTTAGAGATTGGAATTCTTTATCACCATCATCACCTAATAATTTAACTTCATGAACATATGCAGGTTCACTACTTTTGTACAGTTTAACTTTAGTTTTGCCTAAAGTTTCGTCATAGTATGCAACCATTGGATCACCTTCTCGTAATTCAACACCAATGATCGGCAACCCATCAACATCCAATTTATCTCTCCACCGTGGTTCCCAACTATCAGTACCAAACCCAACATGTTGAGTAATTGGATCACCTTTTCGTCTCTTTTGTGATAAATCAACTTTTTCAACTTTATAAACTGAACCATGTGCAAATCCACGTTCCAATGCACTTTTATTTAAAATCATCGCATCATCCATATCATACCCAGTGTATGAAATAACCGCAACCACTGCATTAGTACCATTTGGAAATTCGTCCAACCCATATTTATCATATAATCCTGCACGAACAATTGGTGATTGACCGGTTTGAAGTTGATAAATCTTATTATCTGATCGATGAGTTAATGCTGTCCCAGGTGTACCCATTGTTTGTTTCCCCATTTGACATTGATACATATTTCGAGGTGATTGATTGAAATCACTGAATGGGGTCATGTTGGCTAGAATAGAAAAGATATTTGTTGGTGAATATTCAACGTGGGTATGGACATTTGATTCAATTTCATCCGGAGTAACAGCAATATTCATATAAACTTGTTCAAATGGACCAACCCAGTCTTCCTTATCCAAAGGTAAGTAGCGAACTGGTCGTACCATTCGTGCTTGCTGTGTGAATAAATATAACCCCGGGAATTGACCATTTTTAGATGGAGGAACATACCCAATTTCCAGGTTTAATGGAATGTTAGAATGGCCCTCAACTTTCCATAATCGTAATGATTGAGAAACTCTTAACGCCACTTCATGGGAACAGTAACCGATAATTTGGCCATCTAATTGTACACACGAAGAGCCAACTCCAGACGGTAAACTCTCTGCACTTGAAACCCCCAAACTTCTCAATATTGATGGAATATGACTAGAATCTGACTGTTCAGTGGCAATAACACATTCATGAGCCAAATGGTTCAACAAACCACATGGAGAACCATCGGGAGTATGAACAGGACATAAAAACCCCCATGATTCTGGTAACAATTTTCGAACAGCAGTAGTTTTCAATTGTGCGAAAAAACTACCTCGATGAACCATTCTAAAATGTGAAATAAACCGGTGGAAATTAATCTTTTCGGCAACAACAGTATACCCACTAACTTGTTGCAAATCCAAACCAGTGTTTGAAACTAAATTACCGGTAGATAAGAAATATTGCATCTTCGTACCAATATTTTCACTACTCTTGTCCAAAACTCGTTGTAAATATTTCATGTCAGTAAAATTGACTGCATTTTCTCGATTAACATCAATGGTGACTTGCTGTTTAATAGATTGTAAATATTCATCAATTTTTTCTTTCAAAATCATACCATACAAAAACCCACCTAACAAAATTTCTTGATGTTGAGCACTATCTGGATTATCAGCACAGCATTCGCCTGCAACCAACGAATACAATTTTCTAATCATAAACATTAACATTCTAAATTTATCTCGATTATTTGGTAAGTGAACAAGAATAATCCGTTTCAAAACTTCTTTACCAACATCAATATCAGAAACATCAGTAGTGGCACCCATAACCACTCTAAACTTATCCCCCAAATATTGCAATGTTTCTTGTTTGCCGTATAACCCATATGTAGATTGATAATTTCGTAATAATAATTCCAATCGATCTGTTAAAAATGAATTTTCTTTTTCAGTCCCTACAATCCCATCAAAAATTTCTCGATCATTAGTTTCAACTAATGCCTTTAAAATCATCATAACTGGTACCAAATATTCATTCTTTCGCCATGAAAATCTAAAGGTAACATTACCATCATTTAAATAATGCAAAACATTTGTTTGAGAGGTTTGATCTAATCGAACACTTCTGATTTGAATACCGTATTGAGAATATTGTGCACCACGGTTAACGAAACTTGGTCGTACAATTGCCATTGGATGGTTTCTTCGTTGAGCAATCAACATTCGAATAACTTTTTCAATACCATTAACAACAAAATATCCACCAAGTTCTTCACTTTCTTCTTTGGCTTGGACCAGTTGATCTGGACTCATACCTTCTAACCTACATCTATTACTACCCAACATGATTGGGACTTGTCCTGCATCTCTCTCGATATAATTTTCTGGACCGTCATTAACAGAAAATCCCAATTTCAATTGCAATTTGGCTCGATAACTGGCCATTCGTTCCCGACATTCTGCTGGGTATACTTCTCGTTTGACTGATAATTTATCTTTATCAGATACTTGTGGTTTCAACAACTGCGCACTTTGTACCCAAACTATTTTCAGTTAGTACCCTTTTTATTTTTTTTTTATTGATATTATACATACATTTCAGTTTATTCCCCAATCTGTCGTTATCTTTGCTATCAAAAACAGTCTTTGATCCGATATCTTTGATAGCTAGATTCAATAGACCACCGCCAGTTCCTTCAGTGATTGCATTGAACGATCCGATATGAGGAGCCACAGCGGCTTTCAACATAGGGTATGCACTCTCATCTTTTGGAGGATTGGCAAACCTTTTTTCTCGCTCTACTGTGTGGAATGATACCATGTTGAAGTGCTATCAATCAAAAAAAAAATTTGAAGGTATTATTGGAGATGAAAATTTTGGAAAAAAAAAAAATTTTTTTTTTTTTTTTTTTTTTTTGATAAATTTTTCTGATTAAGGCTTACACCACGCACTGAAAAGTCCGAGCCGATGTTTATGAAAAAATTTTAAATGTCGCGAGCGGCTCAAAAAACTTTATGCCCATCACCGCACACAACTCAACTGTCAACCGACCTTGGTTATTAAGGTTTTTGGTTTTTGAGCCGTAATTGTTAAATGCTATAAGTTTATTTAATAAAGGTGATTACAATTTTCTATGAAAAATACTCCCAGTGTATTAGAGTTGCGATATAAAACATTGGTCGATGCAAAACGCTATACATTTTAAGGCATTCTAGTCAATTTCAACATTCTTAATGTGTGACCGATTCATTAATTCTGTTTTGATATAAAACGTATACCTATAGTTATCAGAAAGGACGTCTCAGAAAAAAAAAACATATATTATGATAAATCAATTGATCAGTTTAGTGTTAGGAAACTTGTCCAATTATAATTTAACAATCATCAACAGTAACAACTTGTCTAATAAGCCACAACTATTGCAAAGAAAAATGATAAATTTTTTGACCAGTTAAAATAGCGGCATAGTTTATCATTTGCTGCTGCTGATACGAAAGTGCGGCTGATCCCTTTATTTTTAATTTTAAATACGTACTTATCCTTAGCGCATTTAACAATCAATAAGCATTTGTAATGAGTACTAGACTAGTTCACGATTTGTGGCAGCGCCCACAAATCACCACCATAAATTATTATTATTATTTTTAATTTTTTTTTTGCAAACTTTTTTCACCCCTACAAGACTAATAAAATAATAAATAACATGGCCAACTCCCGCTTCGAATACGCCAAACAATTCGAACGTGAAAACTACCTTCTTCCGTCGACCTACATCATGATCCGAATCGATGGTCGAGGTTTCCATCGGTTTTCTGACCACTACCAATTCGCCAAACCAAATGACGACCGAGCGTTGAACACGATGAACGATGCGGCACTAACTATTTTAAAAAATTTCCCAGATGTTATGATGGCATATGGTGATTCCGATGAATATTCATTTCTATTGAAAAAAAATTGCCAACTTTTTGAAAGAAGGGAGGCTAAACTGATTAGCACGTTTTCAAGCACTTTCACTGCATATTATACACATTTTTGGTCAAAACATTTTGATCGACCTTTGGAATTGAGTAGATTACCTACGTTTGATGCAAGGTGTGTGGTATACCCTACTGTTGAGGTTGTTAGAGATTATTTTTCATGGAGACAGGCGGATTGTCATATCAACAATTTGTATAATACGACATTTTGGAATTTGGTTCTATCTGGTAAAACTCCAACTGAGGCGGAGGATATGTTAAAGGGGACTTTGGCAAAGGATAAACATGAGATTTTATTCAGTCAGTTTGGAATAAATTACAATAATGAACCAGAAATTTATAAAAAGGGAACAATAATCGTACGAGATTTTGAGATCACCACAACTGAACAAGTATCAAAACGGCAAATGGATAGATTAATGAAAAAAAATCAAGTTACAATAAAAATATTGCATCAAGATATTATTAGAGATGAGTTTTGGAACAATCGACCATGGTTATTAAATTAAAAAAAAAAAAAAATTTAATCTATGCTACTTTTTATTATTATTATTATTTTTAAACTAATATACTTTATCGTTGAGGTAAGATAGAAGCGCCAGCTCTATATCGTTCAACAACACGTTCAATACCATCCATACCTTTCTTCAATTGATCGATTGGTGGACCATAACTCATTCGCACAAAGTGGAACATTGGACTATCGTGAACTTCTCGTCGAGCAGCAGGGTTCAAATCAAAGAAAATACCTGGGACAGTAATAACTTTTTCTTCCAAACAGGCTTGGAAAAACCCTAATGCAGTTCGTAATTTCCCTGGCAAATGAGCAGTGGAAACCCATAAATAAAATGTACTGTTTGGAGTGGTTCTAAACCGGAACCCCATAGAATTTAGTCGATTAATACAATAATCTCGTTTCATTTTGAAATGTTTCTGTAGTGCAACCATTTCATTTGTAAAATAGGATGGTTCCAGCAATGGAATAGTAGCCTTTTGTAAAACGTTGACAGTACCACCGTCCAAGAAAGAACCAGCACTTGACAATGCTTTAACATAATTTTTTGGACCAACAATCCAAGCAACTCTCCACCCGGCTCGTCGCATAGCCTTTGTCATACCATCCAAAATCAACACTGGATCTTGATTGACATCAACAACTTGTGAAGCGGAAGAAATACCGGTACCATCACAACCTTGATCATAAATATAATGAGAATAAAATTCATCCATAATTAGTAAACAATTCTTTCGACACATATCATGTAATCGTTTCAAATCTTCATTCTTCATAGTTTGACCAGTTGGATTTCGAGGATTTGAAGTGATCATGGCAGTGACCCCTCTATTCAATTCATTTTGGATAATATCCAAATGAACACTATAGTTATCAGAATCATCTAATGGCACTGGGATAGCAGCAAAATTCTTGAATAATGACAACATTTCAGAATAAGCAGTATAATCTGGGAAAAAGAAACTCAAATAACAATCTCTCAAAATAGAAGCAATTCTAATCAAACCTGCTCGACCCCCTGGTACAACACAAACGTTTTCGGCAGTATATTGAGATTCCATTCCTTGACGATATTCCGTATTATATAAGTTAGCAACTGCTTCTCTCAAATCCCATGAACCAGCAGTTGATTCATAACCTCTATTACAAGCCTCGGCTGCGTCGATAACTGCGGGCAAGTATTTACCACCCGGTAATTGTGGTGTAGTTTCTGGTGACCCTTGACCTAAATTTGACCAGCTTGAATCGCCATATTTATATCCTTTAGCTTCTGCTTGTTCGGTAGCCCAAATAACACCGGTAGATCCATGAGATGTATCCAACCCAGGATATTTATGAGCTGGTTGTGTATAAATATCTGGTAAAGGTAATGGAGTGGATACACCAGATTCGGATTGAAACCAGTTGCCATTATCTTGTTTTTTTTGATCTAAAAAGAAGGATCCCATTTTATTTTCCAAATTCTCGATATTAGGTGTCATTTA